>PVJC01012225.1:0-40021 GCA_004026665.1 Murina feae | reverse complement strand
CTGTCCCGCCCTGCAGCCGCTCTGTGCACTCGGGAGGTCCCTCAGCCCGGCCTGTGCCCTCTCGCAGTCTGGGACCCCTTGGGGGATGCCCACCTGCTGGCGTGCCTGACCAGCCTGGGTGAGGGGCTTTAAGGCTGCCCACAGCTCCCATTGACCCAACGTCCCAGCAAGGCTGGCTGGACGCAGGTTTCTGGAGTTTGTTTATCTTCTATAATTGATGCACTGTTCCTTTAAGGCCTGGGATTTATTTATCTTCTGTAATTGATACACTGTTCCTTTAAGGCGGCCTACTAACTACTAAGGAAGCCTCCTCTGCCTCACCTCGCAGCGTCTATAATGAAACAATTGTTACTTTTACTGGTTAGGCCCGGGCTGCTCTTTCCTTCAGCTCCCGAGGATTCTATGATTGTTATATTGTTTTAAACCTGTGTTTCGCTAGAGCCAGTTTAAGCGGAGCTGGCGCAGCTTCACTTTTGCTCCTGCCGCAATGGAAACTGCCATTTACTCAGGTCCTTGAGTGGCGGCCTCCACGTTGGCTGGGCTAATTTGCATACAGCTGCTCTCATTGGCTGGTGGGCGTGGCTTACCCTGTCTCAGAGAAATGGTTAATTTTACTATTTCGCTTTTATTAATTTAGATTCTATAGCTGAAATACTTTCTCATCAAAGTAACTGAATGTTCGCAGAATTCTGGTTATTTCATATATTGAGCACATTGTGACAATTTAAAGATTATCTTATTTTTAATATTTTATTGATTTTTAGAGAGAGAGGCAGGGGGAGGGAGGGAGGGAGAGGGAGAGGGAGGGGAGAGAGAGAAGGGGAAGAGGGAGATATGTGAGTGAAACTTTGATCGGCTGCCTCCTGCATGCCCTCTACCAGGAATAGAGCCCGTAACCCAGGCATGCCCCCTTGACTAGGAATAGAATAGGCAAACTTTGGTGCATGGAATGATGCCCAACCAACTGAGCCACAGCAACCAGGGCTTAAAGGTTATCTCTTCACAGAAATGAGGCAGTAGCAGAACATCAGAAGAAAATGACCAGAAATATTTTTGTCAGTCTTTGGGCACAATAATTTAAATATTACATATATTATTGCAGCTCTTTTATCTGTGTCACACTGTGTAAACTGCATTACAAAATCCCCAATCAAGCTGTAAGGTGAGTCAATCGAATTAAATTCAGATTTACCTAGTTTATTTATTTATACTTTTATTTTTCTTGATAAAGGTTATTCTTTGTGCTAAAATGAATTATACAGAAATGTTAAGTTTTATTCTATATATATATGATAACTTTAATGTGATTTTAAAATCAAACATGAATTACTGCTGAATATGAGAAATTATTTTTCCTTTCTCCTACAACCTTTATCTGTTGATTCTAACCCACACTTCCAAGGCTCTAGAATTCATCTACTTAAAATACCCCCACCAACTCCTGCATCCCGATTTTTAAATAACCAGGGACAATGAAGAGCCAGAGAAAAAGAAAAAGTGAGTAACTAAAACAAATTCCACTCTTTGTGTACTGCTCATTCCAAAATCCAAGACGTCAAAATAATATGACACTTTCACCTCTAAGTCAGTCAACTTAAGAGAATATTGGGAGTACTCTTTTCAAGAGATTGATTGCAATCAAGACTTCGGACTGATATAAGAAGAGTTGTTAAATGGTTTCAGGTTCCAGAGCCATAGTTTATTTATATACAAGTTATCGGTAGCTGATTGGCTCCAGTTATTCCTTCAGACACCTAAGAGACAAACCATGGACATAAAAAGCTCTTGCTCATTTGCATGTTCATAATACCTCAGTGATTCACCTGGACTGGCACTAAGGCTCCCTGAATATTAATGCAAAGACAATAGCTGAGCTGAAGGGCAAAGCAGTATATAGAAACAAACTGCAATTTCCCTCCGGAATTCACAATTAAAATGGATGGTGGACAGCTTTTTAAATCATCATCATCATCATCATCTTCTTCATCATCATCATCATCATCATTTCATCCCTTCTTGCAAGAATGCTTCCCATTTCTTAGAGCATCTAGCCCGATTGGTGTAGGATTACAGCACATCTTTTACTTGTGTTTTAAACCATATTTGATCATTTAGTCTTCTTTTACACCCAAACCCACAAACTACAACCTTGTACGTGCTCAATATCGATGCAGTATGCAACCCCAAAAACAGAGGACTCCAAGTTGTACACTGCATTCAGCTGAAGGACATATCTATTTTTATGCGCTTTTAAAAGCTTCAAATTTGTGAGTAGTTAAAAGTTCGGACAGTTAAATACTTCCGCCTTCAATCCTTCCCTTTAATTTCTTATAAAAACCTCTGCCTCCTCACCCCGCCCTCGGTCACAGCTCAAATGGCTCTTTCTGACTTATCTTCTGTGGAGAGTCACAGATTGCTGCTTCCGGAAGAAATGCTGTGATTCCTTCCATGAGCTGCAGCGGAGTATTTGTGGAAGAATCTGTAGGAGGGAGATGTGTGAGGGGTTTGCATGTGTGATGTATTTGTAGCATTGCCATTACAGTTATACATCTGTGATCGCAAGATCGTTTATTATAGGATTCTATTTTCCTTGGAGAAGTGGCAGATGAGACAAAACCCACCCCGACTATTTGCATTTCCTTTTGCTGAAGAAGGTGCTGCCTGCCAACAGGGGTTTCAGAAAACAAATAGGAGGAGATGAAACAGTATTTCTTAAAAACAGCCTCAGGTTTTCAAAATAGAGTTCTGTGCCTTCCTGGTTATCATGCTGTTTTGCTTTATTTGTTTTCATTAGGCTTCTATTTCAAATGATAGTAAATAATAACAGCTATGGCTAATCTTTATTAACCAGACTCTGTATCAGTCAATTTTTGCTCCATAACAAGTACCCTTAAACTCAGTGGTTTAAAGTACTGAACTATTATTGCTCAGGTGTCTCTGGTTTGCCTGGGGTTTAGGTGATGTGGGAATAGACTCAGTTTAGCATTTCTGTTTTGGGCTGTGGCAGCCAGCATGGTCCTCCTTCTCACTGAGTTATCTGGAGTGACTATCCTATTTGCCTCAATCCCCATTAGACCTATGGGCTAACCAGGGAAGATTCTACTCAAGAGTTTTAGCAGAGGCACAGGATACAAGCACAATATAGGAGGCTTCAATGGCTTGAGCTAAGATCCAGAACACTCACTTCCTCTTTATTCTATTAGTCAAAGTTACCCTTTGAGACAACATGGAGTAACCTGGAGAGTATTACGTTAAGTGAAATAAGCCAGTCAGAGAAAGACAAGTATCACATGCTCTCACTTATATGTGGAATCTAATGAACAAAATACACTGATGAACAAAATAGATACAGACATAGAAGCATGGAACAGAGTGATGAATCTCAGAGGGAAGGTGGGGGTTGGTGGAGGGAGAGATTAACTGGGGAACTTATATTCATATATGCATACCTTATGGACACAGGCAACAGTGCAGTGAAGGCCTGGGAAGGGCAGGTGTGGAGTGGAGGGGTTGAATGGGCAAAAAAAATGAGGGACATCTGTAATATATTTAACAATAAAGATAACTAAAACAAAGTCAAATATACACTATCTCTTTAGTGAGTGAGATTGGGAAGTCACATGACAAAAGTGAAAATGTAGACCAATAATGCAATCTACTACCCACACAATGCCCCAGGCTCCTTTGTTCATGTTACATACACCATTTCATTTAGTCTTCAGAGCAGTCCCATGTATTATTGTAATCATTTTACAAATAAGAAACTGAGATTCAGAGAGGTTAAGTAACTTGTTCAGGAGTACACTGCCAACAAATGGTAAAGCAGTGATTGACATTTAAGGAGATTTTAATACTATGCAATTTTTCTCAAATATCCCATCCTACCTGGTTTCAAAGACTTTCTATATCTAGTGTAAAGATTTTAAAGATGTGGGATATAATTTTCAGTCATCATGATAATGATAATGAGTAAGGATAGAGCATAACAAGAATTCTGTCGGGATAACACTATTCATTTCTAAGTCATCTCATCCTTAAAATTCATTTGTGAGATAGAATTAGGATAATGTCCTCAGCAAGAAAGAATCACAGGAAAATTAATAAATTAAATTTCCATTTATAGGTCTTTTGTGACTAATAATCATTCCTATAACAATAAAGATACTTTTCTTTGACAACAGATACCACATATAAAATTATAACTGATTCTATTTTATTAAAAAAGTACAACACACAAATGTAGTTTTGTGTATTCTAATGCCATTAAGCAAAGCCCACAAATGAATATAATGATAGAGAAATTTAATGAATGGAAATGAGTTGTTACAGTATCAGTAGAAATATAAATACACTCCTAATTAAAGTATTTTCTAATTGTCTTCTTGGCAATCAATGGCAATGTAATCTTAGAATATGTTTATATTTGCATTGGTCTCTTGATTTTACATATTTTCATATTTTTTTTGTCTAATAGCTGTCTTCAGAAACCAAAAGAACTGCCTGACTAGCGTGGCTCAGTTGTTGAGCGTCAACCTATGAACCAAGGGGTCACGGTTTGATTCCTGATCAGGGCACATGCCTGGGTTGTGGGTTCAATCCCCAGTGTGGGGTGTGCAGAAGGCAGCTGATCAATGATTCTCTCTCGTCATTGATGTTTCTATCTCTCTCTCCCTCTCCCTTCCTCTCTGAGATCAATAAAAATATATCTTATATAATAAAACGGTAATATGCAAATTGACCCTAACTGCAGAATAACTGGAATGACTGGTCACTATGACACACACTGACCACCAGGAGGCAGACGCTCAATGCAGGAGCTGCCCCTGGTGGTCAGTGCGCTCCCACAGCGGGAGGTCTGCTCAGCCAACTGCCAGCACAGCAGTGGAGGTGGGAGCCTCTCCTGCTTCCTCAGCAGAGCTAAGGATGTCCGACTGCAGCTTAGGCCTGCTCTCTGCTGGCAAGTGGACATCCTCCAAGGTCTCTGGACTGCGAGATGGATGTCTGGCTGCCAGCTTAGGCCCAATGCCCCAGGGAGTGGGCTTAAGCCAGCAGGTGGACATCCCCCAAGGGGTCCCAGACTGCAAGGGGGCACAGTCCAGGCTGAGGGACTCCCCCCCCCCCCCGGGTGCACAAATTTTTGTGTACCGGTCCTCTAGTTTAAAAATAAAAAGTAACCTAAAGAAATTTAGTTGAATCAAAAAATAAGTCTGTACCATAGGACTCAGTGATAATTCTATACTGTTTGCATACTGTTCTTTGTTGTATAAAGTGTAGCTTAATAAATATCACTGTTAAAAGAGCATAATATTCTAAAATAAACATGAAAACAACAGGGCACAATTAAATAAGATGGGCTGTGGCATAAATACAATCTCCATGTCACAAAATTTCTCCCAGAGGTTAAGCCGTACACAGAGGTTTTATTTGGGAATAAGATTAGTATTCATAGCAATTGGAATACTAACATATTAAAATGAATGTCTCTGTGCAGCTTGTGAAATAACATACAGAATCCTTGTCTTTGAGACCATTATGTTTTTTAAGATTAATACTTGTAATGAATCTCACACTTGGTCCACTTCCCTTACTTCACGCCAAAAATGTTTCAGAATCTCATTAAATGCGGACTGGAAGCTAGGGCCTTGAGAGAATTTCTATGTTTGTTCTGCTGAGGAAAGTGCATGGTATGTAATAAAAATTCAATAATTATTTGGACGAATGTAGTTTTATGAGCTTTTACACCACTAGATTCAAGTAGAACTGGGTTCTTAGTAGTAGAACCCAGTCAAGTTATTTAATATTACAAAACCCCATTTTTTTACCCATAAAAATGGGGATAAAAATCTATGTCATACAGTGGTTTAGAGGAGGAAGTCAAAACATTTATTCATAACCAAGTTTCCCCAGCCTTCATTAACTGATGAGTTAAAATGGAATCATACTATTAAGTCACATTTTAAAAAATATTTTTTATTGACTTCAGAGTAAGGGAGGGGGAGAGATATAAACATTAATGATGAGAGAGAATCATGGATTGGCTGCCTCTGACATGCAAGGCACTGGGGATAGAGCCACAACCTGGGCATGTGCCCTTGACTGGAATCAAACCCAGGGCCCTTTAGTTCGCAGGCTGATGCTTTATCCACTGAGCCAAACCGGCTAGGGCTCTAACTCATATTGTAATCATTCTAGCGCCCATGAGGCAGAACTTCAGTCCCTTCCCCCTAGATCTCTACCAGTTATGCCTGATATTACCGGGGAGAGTTTCTAATATGCTCATGAGAGGACATGTCCTATTTCTTGACCTCAAACCTTTTCGCTGTCGCTCATGGCTGCAACAGCACTTGAGAATCAATTCTCCCCTAGATGGCTACCACTCAACCTTCTAGGAAATGGTAATACTGTACCCTATGTTGCTATCTCTTCTTCCTGATGTTTTAGCCTCTCTGAGTAACCAAAGGACATTCCTTGCATTCTCTTGGGCACTCATTGAGTTGTTGCTCATAGGTATTTGATGCAAAATAAAAGGATCATCCTTGCCCTTCAGCCTGTAGAGTAGAGCCCCTCTCTCTCAAGTTCAATTACAAATCAACTTTCTGAGCTAGGGAGGTCAGTGTCTGAGTCAGAAATCATGCTATTGTCTGGTCAGGTAAATTCATACAGAAAGACCACCTCCTAACCTTCCTAAGTCTCCTTCCACCTTTAGGATGGATTTTAGCATACATGAGAAGGAGAAACTCGCATCTTGCTGCTAGTCACAACCCCTTGATAAGATAAGACCCAGTGTGTGGTAGGGTTTTGGATACCTAGTGCAGTTTGGCTCACAATTAATATGGACTTCATCATGTAAAATGGCTCCTTTAAGATTTTTCTGGGTCTGGGCCCCTTATCGCTTCTCCTGAGATCATAATTTGTTTAATCTGGAATGAATTGTTAGCATAGGTAATTTCTGAAAGTTCCATAGATACTCTTAATGTGTAGAATCACTATTCAGAGAATCTGATGAAAAATTAGTTTACTAGATAGAATATGCATATGGTTTTATTTATAACTAGTGGCCTGGTGCACAGATTCATTCACATTGAAAGGAAATTAATTAGAAAAAATATTTTAATACCACTATTCGCCCTTTCTCTATAATGGAAGTGTCAACCAAATGCACGATTGACAACAACATATTAAAACACAAGCATGTGATTGGCATCAGTGAGAGCTTTATATGTATTTCTCAGGTGTGAGTCAACTTAGCCTTTTATAGATATAGAATAAACTTGCTTGCTTAGACCTGCTTTTTGATTTAGCTAAACTTTTTCCAGCCCAGTGAAGCACCCCAACTTCTCTTTCAGGTAATTGTCAGCAACACATTAGTAAATATCAACATGAGGCATATTATTGTAGATCATGCAGGGAGAACAAAGGGTAAAATATTTAACAGTAGTGTTTGACTATATTCTGTGCAGGGAGAAAACTTGACATCATTTTCAAGTTCTATCATTTCTTCTTTTCAGTTGGGTTAAGTTTCTAAACTTTCTAAATCTCCATTTTCTGGCTAATGAAAAGAAAATATGATTCTACTGACTCCTCTATCTACCTACTCCAGGATTTCTGTGAGGATCAAATGAGATGAGGCATGGGAAAACACTTCACAGACGTTTGGTTAAAGTGTAAAATGTTTCCACCTGGCTATAAAGCAAGTTATGTTCCTGGGCTAAAGAAATGGCAAGGAAGCTAGTTGCTAGGGAGAGGAAGCTGAGTGTTGCTACGTGAGATCATTACCTGGCACCCTCAGTGAGAGTTTCTGGGCTGGGCTGGGCCGTGCTGTGCTGGGCTGTGGGCCGCATTTTGCACCATGGGATCTCAGAAGTGTTGGCTGCGATTTGGTGGGGTGTTGCTCTGGAGTGGCGGTGGGGCCTGTGTGGAAGCCACGTGTTGCTCTGGAGTGGCGGTGGGGCCTGTGTGGAAGCCACGTGTTGCTTTGTTGATGCCAGGTCCATAGTGCCATTTCTTTGTAAATGGCAGCTCCTGCATTGAGGGTTTTCCCCCTGGTGGTCAGTGCATGTCATAGTCAGTCAGATGGTTGGAGGGTCACTTAATATATTAGCCTCTTATGTATATAGACTTTAGTAGAAGTTTAGGTGTCTGTGAACAGCCTGAAATCTAATTTAAAGATAATTGACATAGATCCAGTAAGTTTGGTTGTTTCTCCATATGAAGGAGTAGCCATGCTGGGCAGACTTCTAGAAGAGATATAAATGGGGCCATATACCAGAGTGAAACAATAATTAGCTTCACCTAATACAGCGCCATTCCCTGCCCCTTTATTTATTTGTATTTTCCCAATGTTTCTGATATGATGTTATGCTATCCTGTACTAGGTGATTAATAAATGTTTGTTAACTCAATGTTATTGAAGTGCATGCTACTACTAAAATTAAGGAGAATATTTAGATACAGTAAATCAAAATGAGAATAATTTAAAAAAAGATTTATTAAGTGCTTCACTGTGGGGAAAGTAGAATGACCAAAGTTCATTGATCAGGCTATTAACACTGGGGGGAAAATCTATGTCCAAGATCTAGAGAAATAATAATATCCATTTTTCATGTAATAGAAGAAAATATCAGTGAGAAATGTGTGGCAAGAGGGTCACAGAAATACTGTGATGGTTTTGAACAAATAACCACTCCCTAGATTGTCTGGAAACTTACATGAGACTTGGTTCTTATTAAACTGTAATAAAATCAGCAAGGGTGTTTTCTAGCTAAGGTAAGAAAATAAAATTGCAATTAAGACAAGACAGGTGAAAGTTTTGATTATACAAGAAATAAAATTAATGAATATTTTAAAATTTTGACAACTCCAGAAGCAATTATAAAAAATAGTTAGGACACTGGAGCTAGAGATTATGACCCATTCTGTGATTTTGACGATTGTTATGATAAGCCAAAGAAAGGTGCCAAGAGTCAAAAAAGGAGAGGAGGGAAGGAAATATGTGTGAATATTTGCCTCTGTAAGGAATCAGATGTATAAATAATTATATATATATATATATATATATATATATATATATATATATATATATCTGAAATTAAAGAGAATATTTAGATACAGTAAATCAGAATGGAATAATGGATGAATCAGAACTCTGGATGAATATGAAATAAAATGACCTATACAAAATATCAAAAAAAAAGGATTCATCTTATTGTTAGGAAGACTATATACACTGAGTGATCAGATTATTATGACCGGCCAGATTATTATGACCACCTCATCAGTACTTCGTTGGGTCACCTTTTGCCTTCAACACTGCAGCAATTCTTCTTGTCATTGACTCCATGAGATGTTGAAAGGTGATGCGAGGAATCTGACACCATGCCTGATGAATAGCACTGTCCAGTTCTGTGAGATTTTATGGTTGTGGAACCAGCTGCCTGATGGCTCTTTTAACTTTGTCCCACAAATGCTCAATTGGATTGAGATCTGGTGATTGTGGGGCCAGCTAAACAAGATAAAGTCTCTCTCGTGTTCTTGAAACCACTCCTGCACAATATGAGCACCGTGGCATGGCGCATTATCATGTTGGAAGAAGACATTTCCATTGGAATATGCCATCAACATGATAGGATGAACTTGATCAGCAACGATACTTAGGTATGTTGTGCTATTCAGGTGTTTCTAATGATCTGGCCTTCTAACAACTGCAGTGTGAATTTATAGCTAATTTGCCTACGAACGTCAGGTGGTCATAATAATCTGGCCACTCAGTGTGTGTGTGTGTGTGTGTGTGTGTGTGTGTGTGTGTGTTATTTCTCTTAGCGTTACCATCTAGAGGTAACCACTCTGAGTACATATATTATAGACACACACAGTTAAACATTTTCAACACACACATGCTCTCATTTTTTCTTTCAAAAGTGAGATACTGTCCATTTGAATTCATAATTTTTTCATTTAGATTATTTATACCATTCACTGTCATTAAATATGTTTCATGGCATCATCTTAAAAAGCCTTTGATGATCTAAGGCTTCTAGGATCCAATAACAATTATATTTTTATTTTCCGTCCTCTCTAATTAGAGTATGAGTTTCTGTGAGTGGAGACTATGTTTTATTTACTATTGCATTCCCAATATCAAATCTGCATACTTCCTATAATAGGAATCCCAATAATTATTGAAGGAGTATCAGCTAATCTATATATATATAAAAGCCTAATATGCTAGGTGTCTGATCATTTGACTGTTTGACCAGTCTCTATGATGTGCACTGACCACCAGAGGAAAACATTCCAACCCATAGGTGAGCTTGCTGCTGGGGGCTGGGTGAGACAGGCCAGGCACGCCCTGGACCCCTCCCATAGTCCCTCCCCAGCCAGGTTGGGGTTCTGGATTGTGAGAGGGCGCAGGCCAGGCTGAGGAACCCCACCAGTGCACTGAGCCTCTAGTGGTATATAAAAATAATTCTAGTCACTCCAAGCTTCAGGGCATGGAATAGGATAAATTATAGCTGATAATGACAACCTCCTAACATAACACAGTGTTATCCCATAGCATGTAAGTAATGCAATTAAAACAGATATAACAAAGACAATAAACACTCACTAAAGGTAGGGATTCTCTATAAATATGTGTCATTAAGAAGAAAACTGCTCTAACTAGCTTGGCTCAGTGGATAGAGTGTTGACCCACGGACTGAAGAATCCCAGGATTCTATTCCAGTCAAGGGCACGTACCTCAGTTGCAGGTTTGAACCTGATCCCCAGCCCTGGTCAGAGTACATGCCAAAAAATAACCAAATGATGTGTCTCTCACACATTGATGTTTCTCTATCTCTCCCTCCTGTCCACTCTCTCTAAAAATCAATGGAAAATATCCAAAAAAAACCCCAGTGATATCCACTTTCATAAATAATTATATTGTGATTTGACTCTACATAGTGTCCTTTTAAAATCTTAAATTATAAATATTTACAAAATTAATTATTAAAATTTGCATTAATTTTTAAAATATGAATTAATCTTCTTTTAAGGTGTATGCAAACTCAGAACAGCCTCTAACGTTTTAGATAATAAAAACAAAGTTTTTATTTACTAAGGAGCGTCAGAAAAAAATGGAAAGTTTTATTTGATGACTGTTTCTTCTGAATATACATTTAGTTGCTCTAAGAGACACTTATTATTTTATAGAGAATAGTACAAGCACCAGCTACTTAACCTTACAAGTAAACAGCTTATACAATTTGAGGTCATATCTATTCAGGTAACAGATATCATATTTTCGCTTGGATAGAAAATATTCTATAGTGTAAAAGTGTCAAGATAGTCTGAATAATTTAAATCTTTGTAACTCAGACAAACCTTGCCAGCAACACAACATATTTGTTTTTCAGTATTGTTTTGTGGAACATGCTATGTAGGCAATTGAAAGATGGTAATCACTTTGGGGGGATTCTAGTTTAAAAGACAATTTTGTTTTCTGTGCTTCAACGATATAAAGCAAAAATTCTATACAATTTGTAATAGAATTATTTTTAACACATACCATTTTTAACAATCTCTATAGTATATTTATTCCTTAAATGAATGCCATTTGAAAAACAATGCAAGTTCAATGTTATTTCCTTTCATTGTAAACATATTACCCAAATAAGAAAGGAAAAGGACTAGTGTGTATCAACAATAAACACTATAGCCTGTCTGCTATAGCGCTTTTAATCTTTAATGCACATATGAATCTACTGGAAAAATCTTGTTAAAATGTGGATCCTGAATCAGTAAGTCTGGGGAGAGTCAAATATTCTTAATTTCTAACCACCTTCCCAATGATATTTCCAGATGCTCCTAGTCCCAGGATTACAGGTGGAGCAGCCAGCATTTATGATTAAAAGGTCCATGGTGGGGGCGGTGGAGAGAACAGGAGTATTAAATGAGATACCAGGCAACTGACAAAAAATGTTATAACTTTCCCTTGACAGGTATGTATATTGATCTAGTAATTTTGTTCTGTGAGTGGTTGCTTGTTGGTTTTGTGTTTTAATTATTTGATTAGGAATAAGTAAAAAATAATTTTTGTCTGGTAAGCAATAATTGGGTTAAGTTGTACATGAGGTTCAGTGAGTGAATGCATAAGCCCTCTTTTTTAATAGCCTCTAAATAAATATAGAAATAAATGTACTAAGCAAAAAGAGGATACTAAAGTCAACTATAGGAAGAGATAAACCCAACAGAAGCTTCAAAGGTCTGTTTTATACTATCCAGGAGAGTCAGATAGAGACGGACACAGGACTAGATAGCTTATGCACAACTGTGTGAGAGCAGAGACAAACTGGAAGTCACAAAGTCTAGTTCAGCTGGAACAAATAAAATTGTGACAGACTCAAATATTTTGCCAGTAAGTGGTGGTTTAGTGGTATGATTTTGTTTAAAAAAATACTGAATAACAATGGAGATGGAAAAGGAAACTATTTGCTTGTCAAAATACTTTAAAATCATTTTCACTCTTCTCTGAGCCTTTTATGTTATGAAAGAGAATTTCCAGGATTTCTTTTTCTGCATAATCTTTACCAAACCCATTAATTTATCAAGTTTCACTTCAAATATTCCTGTTTGGTTATTTTACATATAAAAGATACTGACTTCTAGGGAGGGAATTAGAGCTCAAGTTTATAAACTGAATTGATGGAAGGCATGATATTCTTTCACTAAAAAGGAATGGATTTACAAGGCATATTTTATTGGTCTGGCATGCTCTTCTTAAGCTGATGGCTGTGGCTCTCAAGCTTTCAAGATAAAGAAGTGGTTCCAACCAGTAGGTCTCATTCCCTAGTGAATAAAACAGTCCTCATCCATGTGATCAATCATTGCTTTTGTTGTTGTTGTTAATCCTCACCTGAGGATATTTTTCCATTGCTTTCCAGAGAGTAGAAGAGAAGAGGAGAGACAGAGAGAGAGAGAAACATTAATGTGAGAGAGACACATAGATTGGTTGCCACCCACATGAGCTCCAACCAGGGCTGAGGATGGAACCTGCAACCCGGGCATGTGCCCTTGACTGGAATCGAACCTGGACCCTTCATTCCACAGGCCAATGCTCTATCCACTGAGCCAAACTAGCTAGGACCAATCACTGCATTTTAATCAATATAAAAATCACAAGATTATTGACCATGAGGGGGAAAATACCTCTATTAAGGACAAATAGCTTCCAATAAATACTATCATGAGAATAATATAATGAAATAAAACTTAATCTTGGATACATCCTGCCGGCTAAGACACTGTTAGCCTATAGGATACATCCAGCTCTCAGTTTTCCAAAAGCAGACCCCAAGATGAAGCTTTGTGTAAAAGTGGTTTATTAGGAAGTCTTCAGTGGAGAAACAAACAAGCAAGCAAACAGTGAAAAAAGTGTAGGTAAATAGAAGTGGGGCAAGGGGAAAAGGGGACCTCCCAAAAGTGAATATATCAAGCAAGGTTCCATAGAGTGTAACTCTGAATTAGTGTCAAAGTTACTGTCCTCTGGCCTGGCTGGTGTTGCTCAGTGGTTGGGCATCGACCTATGAACCAGGAAGTCATGGTTCCATTCCCGGTCAGGCCACATGCCCGGATTGCAGGCTCTATCCCCAGTGGCGGGGGGCGCGGCATGCAGGAGGCAGCTGATCAATGATTCTCTCTCATCATTGATATTCCTATCTCTCTCTTCCTCTTCCTTCTTCTCTGAACTCCATAAAAAAGTATTTTTGAAAGTTACCTTTCTCTGGACACAGTATAAATCACACATAGAGTTGTCTCAACCAGAGGGCAAAAAAGGTGGAGTATTCATACTCCTGAGACCAGCCAGCCAGCCTTCAGTAGTTAAAGAAAGACCAAGCCTCAGGGGTCATAAGTTCCTAGGAACTTGTGGCTCCTTCAGTTCAGGTAAAGCAGTGCTATGGCCTGAGAGGAGTTTTCAGACAAACACAGGTTGTGGGGAGTGGGGAGAGGAGTGAGTGCAAAGTGGGAAGCCCCCTGCACACGAATAGTAAAGGGCTGGATAGGGTAGGAGCAGGACACAGACTGAATAGGTTTTCCTTCCCCAAGTATCCAAAACTAGATCATAAGAGAAATGCTTTTTAAAAATTTAATCTTCATTTAAAGGGCACTGCATCCTATGAAATTCCACATAGAAATAAGAAACCCATTGAGAGATTCATAAAGTATGTACAGTTTGGGACTGTTCAAGTATAATTGGTTGTTACAATAATAAACTACATTTAAAAACAGTTCTTAGTAGAGAAACAGTAAGACAAACCTGTATGAAACAGTGCACAAGAAACAAATTGATGCCTGAGCTGTACAATCAAACAGTTAAAATTCCCAGGAGTGCCATCCTTCAAAGGTAGTTTCTGGCATAACATTTTGATCTTCCTCTTCCTCTACAAAGAAATCCTTCTCTATCAATTTTTTAAAATATATTTTGTTTTGTTGATAGTATTATAGATATCTCCCCCCTCCACATTTACCTCCCTCCTCCCAACAACTACCCACCCCCCAAGGTCTTCGCTACTCTATTTCCTGTGTCCATGGGTTTCATGATCAATTTTTAAATTTATTTTAAAATTTGTATTGATTTCAGAGAGGAAGGGAGAGGGAGAGAGAGAGAGAAACATCAATGATGAGAGAGAATCATTGATCGGCTGCCTCCTGCATGCCCCTAACTGGGGATCAAGGCCGCAACCTGGGCATGTGCCCTTGACTGGAATTGAACCTGGGACAACTTCAGTCCACAGGCTGACACTGTATCCACTGAGCCTAACTAGCTAGGGCTCTTTATCAATTTTAATGAAGCTTTGTACACAGACTTGTTTTCATGGTTTTGTGCAGCATCCATTTTGTCCAAACCTCCAAATTCTTCCATCACTGTATGCACTAAGTTTCTCAGTTTCACCTAGTTTCTCGGTAGCCTGAAATATCTTTGAAATGGCATCCAGAATAACCAGGATAATTTTGGTATCTTTCGCAGTTAAGAAGTTCATCAGTTCTATTATGCCACAATGAATGAGATATACGATCTGTTCAACTGTTCCACCACTTGTAGATTTGGCCACAGCCCATACAGCTTCCTTTTGTGTCTTAAAGTCTGCCTTGGAAAGAACAACAATGAGGAATGGGACTAACCCATGTTTCAAAACTTGCTATATCTGGTCCTGGAGGCCAGCTGTGATGTTTGACATTGTCCATGTAGCCTCCTTCTTAATATTAGCTCTGGAGTTCATTAGCAGGCTGGGAAAGACGGCAAATGTTCCTGCATCTATTAAACCCTGAGTCTGTTTATCTGTCTCAGTGAGATTATTTCCTATTAGAGGCCTGATGCACGGAATTTGTGCATGGGAGGGGGTGCGGGGGAGGGGGGTCTCTCAGCCCAGTCTGCCCCCTCTCATGGTCTGGGACCCCTCAGTGGATGCCCTACTGATGGCCACAGTCTGGCAGCAGAGGCTCAGAGCAGGCGCCGTGTGTGTGTGTGTGTGTGTGTGTGTGTGTCTGCTGGGGCCCTGCCACCACCACACTGTGGAGACTTGGAGCAGGCACCCCTCTGTGTTGATCTCTCAGGCTCCTGGCCTCACCTGCATGTTGTTCTCTCCCTTGAGCTGTGGCCAGGGCTGGGTGCTACCTGCCGGCCATGCTTGCCTGCTCCTGGATCACTGTGGAAACCAAAGAGCAGGGCCCTGCTGCTTGCTGCCTGTGGGCTGTGTGTGCCTGCTCGCGATCCTATCACTGTGGCAACTGGGAGCAAGGCCCTGCTGCCTGGCCCTGCCCGAACCACCCTGCTGGGGCCTGCCTGCTGGCAGTGCTTGCCTGTTGTAGGGCAGCTGCTCATGGATTGCCAAGGCAATGCCTGCTGGGCTCACGTTTCCAGGGTGACCCCACTAACATCCTGCCCTACCACTATGGGTGCCACCATCTTTGTCGCAGAGTGATGGTTAATTTGCATATTACTCTTTTATTAGATAGGATGGCTTTAGTGCAAGAGTCACGACTGGCAATTCAGTAGCTCTTAGAAGCCTCACAATTTGGGGCACAGCTCCTGCTTTCACGACCATTTCAATCATTCATTTGAATGATCGGTAAGGTAGGAAATGGCCCAGCAGCTATCTGCTAGTATTTATGGATCCTCACAATGTAGAAGACAAACTAAAGTAGGAAGAATCTGCTCAATAACATCTAATGGGGGTGCAAGATTCTTGTTGTGATAGAGGTTTCAAAGTGTCCAGGTAAAATGACATAAGTAACTGCTGGGGCTGACCAGCAGCCCCTGAATATGGATGAGCAGATTACTAAAACACAATTTGACTCTGAAAGAGAGGGTTAAGGGGCCCCTGGCTCCAGCAGCCTGAGGAGCCTCTATTGCCTGCCTCGTCAGCCTTTATTGGAATTTTTATCTTTAGATACAATTAGTAGGGTGAGTAACCTTGGGAGGACCCATGTCTTTACAGTGTCCTCTAGGCAAGGGCATTCAGGGATTAAGCATAAGGATTCCAATAAACACCTGGGGGTCTGCATATGCACAGGCTTGTTTGGAAAGGCCAAGGAATAATTAGGGGCGCCACCTTCGATGTTCCCCTAATTCTCCCCTAAGTCGGAATTCCGATAAACAGGGTAGGCAGCCTTCCACACATTTCCCTTTTCTTAGAACGTGCTCCTTACAAACTTTCCAACCAAGTCTCATGCTCCCCAACAAGTAATCACATTACGTAAGTAAAGATGAAAAGATGATATCTCAGGAACTACAAGAAAAGCCAGTAGTGGGTCAACTGCAGCATATATGATAACCAAGCCTCACAAAATTGAACCATCACCTGCAATGTTTCCCAGAGCCCATGTGGATTGTTCACCTCTGTGAGCTTGGGGAAATGCCAACAGAGAAATGAATGCTGGGATAGCACCTCCATCTACTACAGCCTTGGCCTGTGCCGATGCCCCGGAAGCAATGCTAGCGAGGGCCCACGCAGATTCCAAGTGGATGGGACTACAATCAATTCTGCCCAAGAAGGACACACAGTTTGGAATCAAACCAGCCTGGATTATGTTGTCTATGGGTGGCTCTTCTTCCCTAGAAAGTAGTTTCCTCACAGCCTGTGTAGCTTGGAGCTGGTTTTCCAAATTGTTGCTATTTATGCCTTCAACCATGTCCTCAACAGAGCAATTTACAGTGCTCTGTTGTTGCGGTTTTCCTGCTGTGGAGAAGCAGCATCATCAGGAAATGAGCTGACATTTCTCCTTTGAGCATCTGGCCACCCTTCTTAGCTTTCCTCAGCTCCACATTAATTTCTGAACTGGCTTTCCCCTTGTTCTTGGATCTGTTAAGGCGGGCAGCTGGTAAATTAGCATTCTCCTTGGTGGACATGGTTAGGAGACAAAGGGAGAAAGCTACACAGTCAGCTCAGGCTTTCACGGGGGACAGTGAGGGGTCCACTGTCTGCAGTTCCACTGCTCTGAAAACATCCACCACGAATCAACCTGAAGATGGTATTGGAAATGCGTATTTTTTAAATAAGAAAACAGATATTTCAGTATGTAGAACAGACATAGGTTAATATATTCAAGACATATAAAGATCCTACAAATCAATTTTTAAATATATATTTTTATTCATTTCAGAGAGAAAAGGAGAGGAAGAGAGAGACACAAACATTAATGATGAGAGAGAATCATTGATTGGCTGCCTCCTGCACACCCCCTATTGGGGATCGAACCTGCAACCCAGGCATGTGCCCATTACTGGAATTGAACCTAGGACCCCTCACTCCACAGGCTGACACTCTATCCACTGAGCCAAACCAGCTAGGGCACAAATCAATTTTTTAAAAAGTCCAAGCACATAATAAACTTAAAAAGAATAGAGTATAAGAAGTCATTCACAAAAGAACGACTAAATAAAATCAAAACACATGAAAAGATGTTCAATTTCACTAATAGTCGAATTAAATGTCAATTAGGTTTGCCATGTCTTCCTATTAAATTTGGGATGATTTTAAAAACAAGAAATACTTATTTAAAAAAAATAATTATTTGTATTGCCTTACTCTATCACACACACATAAAAAAAGATAGGATCAAACATAAGGGGAAATATCTACATATTTGCCACATTACATAGGAAACATTTACAGTTACTATGTATTTGATTATCTTTTTTTTAATCCTCAACAAGGATATTTTTTCCATTGATTTTTTTAGAGAGACTAGAGGGGAAGGAGGAGTGTGGGGGAGAAAGAAACATCAATATGAGAGAGACACATCGGTTGGTTGTCTCCAGTTAACACCACGACCAGGGCCAGGGATTCAGACTGAAATCAAGGTATCCATCCTTGACTGGGAATCAAATCTGCAACCCTTGTCTGATGCTCTGATGATTGAGCAAACCAGTCAGGGTGCTAACTTTGTTATCTCTAAGGTTTTGAGTTTCATTCCCAACACGTTAGTGTTTTTTTGTTTTTGTTTTTTTTCTTGGAGAATGATTATTTTAATTTCCCAGGGTTGATTAGTCTAAGTCACCTACCCAAAATTTCTAAAAAAGATACTGAGAAGTAATTTTCCTCTGGTCTCAACTTCAGGATTCTTCCATCTTTGTTTCACTGTGGTTTTTAAAATTGTTTCTGCTTTGTTGCTACCACACCTCCTGAGTTCTGTATTGTTGTTTGTTCATTCGTTTGTTTAATGTTTCTTAAAACCTTCCCTGATATTATAGATTATTCCTAAATCAAAGAAGAACCTTGATTTCATGTAATAAACACACAACTGAAACTCCCTTCGAAGTCTAGGCCTCTCTTCCCTTCCATACTCCAAATTTGCAGCCTGGAAGTGGCAACACTCCTGAAACACAAAAATAATCCATTTCTAAACAGAGTGAACATTTTAATCTATCTCCCATCTACTGCATCTTCTCTTGATAATAGTTTCTAATCTTCAACTGGGTGAGAACCTAATTTTATGATACCCGCTCAGAGAAAGTAGAGCCAAAAGATGAAGAAATCTGAGAACTAGAGATATTCCTGAGTTCCTGAAAAGCTATATCCGGTTGCCGCAGTCTTTTTGCAGCAAGGGTTCAGGAATCTGGAGAAGGGCTATGCATAAATGAATAGAGACTAGACAAGAAATATAAATTTGGAAGGCATTGGGTGAGCCAGACGGAGGCTCCACTCTCTAGTGAAGTGAGCTCTCTGAATCTCCAGATCCCTGGCTTTTTATTTACTGGAAAACACATTGGCCCTTTAGGAATGCAAACAGGCATATCAAAGGCAAGTTTGATAAACAGGAAAAGATGATAAGGTTAGGGGAAATGCATACAGCTGTTCAGCAGCAGGTAATAATACACAGATTTTCAGCCCTGCTGCAAATTTGTCCATCAGCCTTCTGACCAACTTCTAGAATTTATTATGCTAACTACTGTCCTTAGCTTCCAGCATCTGGTCTTTGCATTTTCTCCAGGCTGCTCATTCCTATTTGCTAAGGCTAATTTTAGCTGTTTTATGTCACTTTCTTTTTTTTAAAAAAAATATTTTTATTGATTACAGACAGGAAGGGAGAGGTAGAGACACATAGGAACATCAATGATGAGAGAGAATCATTGATTGGCTGCCTCCTGCATGCCCCTGACTTGGGATAGAGCCCACAACCTTGACCAGTATGAAGCCCAGGACCCTTCATTCTGCAGGCCAATGCTCTTTATCCACTGAACAAACCAGCTAGGGCTCTGTCACTTTCAACTTAAATAATTCTAACTAAAACACGCAATTATTTGGTAGTATTAATATATTTAGGGAGCATCATTTTCAAAATAAATTATGAATTGAGTTCACTGAAGTCTCAGAGAATGTCAATTTTTAGAACAATGAGCCCAGAATGAAATATTGAATTTTACATGCTATGCTAAAGAAGTTTTAATTCAACTCACAGTCTATCTTAATATAGGACTAAAATCTTCAGAATGCAAACAACTCCCTGAGGCAACACAAAATTACGTATATAATGTTAGAAACTACATGACTTAGAGAAAAGCATGCTGACACATTATAACAAAACAATTTAAAAACATATAAAGATTCCATAACACATAGTGTTTGGTTTTGGTTGAATTGCTGTGAAATAATCCGTTAATGTTATTAGTGTGAAAATGTTCTTTGAACACTCCAGTTTGTGCACTTCAGCTTAACCCAGGGTAGACGGAGGTAACACGAAGCCAAGGGCCTGGCTTATTTTGGTAATCACTTTGGAACATTGCATTGGCTAGGACTTCTAGCTTATCCTAATTAATTACTCGGTGACATTCAAATCATTTGCCCTGGCATGTGATCAGTTCAAATACATCTGCCAAGCAAACCACTCAAGAAGATGAAGAACACTACATTTTCCCAAACACTCCCAACATTATGTTGGAGCAATTTCATTAGGTCTCAGACTTTCATTTTTAAGAAACTCAGAACTCAAGTTCTCACAGCTACTGCCTATTTGTAGCTTCACAGAGGGGAGAGAGTAATGCAATGCATAACAATAGGAGCGTCTGAGAAGGATAAATGGATCTAGTACTTCTGCCAGTTAATCACTTTGAGAAAATGGCCTTCACCTATAGCAGGAATAACTCAGTTGGCAAAAAGTTATTTTTGACTAATGCAGTCTGAAGACTCGAGGCCAAGACAACTACAGGGTAAACCCTTTATATTTGATAAATATAATCCCTCAATTTCAGATAAAGTGTAATTCATGGTTAGTTCCTCCAAATCTCTCACATTGCCTTTTCACCTGTCAACTTTGCTTTTCAGTTGGAGTGATAAGAAAAAAAGTCTCTGCATATTATTTGAATTAGTTACAAAACTAGCAACTCTTCTATGCTATTTTAGTTTGAGGAGAGATGAAATTTCTCCTCAGGACATCTTGACTTAAATATATAACTGAGGCCTACTAGAATGCCCACAAGTCCCTGAGAAGTTTTGGGTAACTTTATCTCCTCCCCCAAAAGGCACACATTACATACACATACCACCTCTAAAGCAAGACAGCTGAGAAATGTGTGTGTGTGTATAACTTATATTTATATGACTATAATTTATTTTCTTGAAACTTCTAAAGAATTCAGAGATCAATCTTAGTTGTTTTTTGTTTGCTGTTGTTGTTTTTTTGTTGTTGTTGTTAATCCTTACTCAAGGATATTTTTCTATTGATTTTTTAGAGAAAGTGGGAGGGAAAGGAAGAGTTAGAGAGAAACATCAATGTAAGAGAGACACATCAATTGATTTTCTCCCACACACGCTCTGACCAGGGCCAGGGACAGAGTCTGCAACTGAAATACATACCCTTGATTGGAATCGAACCCAGGACCCTTCAGTTTGCAAGTCAACACTCTGTCCACTGAGCCAAACAGACTAGAGCCAAGCTTAGTTTTATACAACGGTGGGGTAGGAGTAATATTAGCAATAATTATTATTATTAACTTTTACCGACTCTCTTCAATATGCCAAATACTTTTGAGTCACTTAATAATGTTTAACATCATTACTATATGCCAAGCATTTTTCTAAATGCTTCACATGTAATTAACTCATTTATTTTTCATAATACTTTATATGTATTCATGTTTTTTAGATCAGGTGGTCTAGGTACAGTGTTTAAATGTCTTGCCCAAGATTGCACAACTAGAAAGTAGAAGATACTAAATATCAAACCAGGCAGCCTGCACCTGGAGCTTATACCCTAAATCATCATTCTTAACTCACAAATTTCTACACTTTTCCAAATATGGGTGATTGTTAGAATCAATTAAGTTATTTGTTTAGCAATTTGGGGTAGCATAGTAGTTAAAAGTATAAACTTTTAGTCAGACATACTTTCCTACTTATTACGTTAAGTGACATTAACTTAACTTCTTTGTGCCTTGGTTTAACAATTTTCTGTAAAATTGGAACACAAATGTATCTAATCTAATAAAAGAGTAATATGCAAAGTAGGCATCACTTTGCTACACATAAGTCACGCCCACCAGCCAAAGGCACACCCACCAGCCAATCAGAGAGACTATATGCAAATTAAACCAGTCAAGATGGCGGCCGGCAGCCATAGAGCTAGAGCAAACAGGAGGCTTGCTTGGCCCGGCAATGGAGGAAGCTAAACTTCCTGCCTGCCTAGGCAGGCTGTGGCCTCCACTCAAGGCAACGAAGTTTCAATTATAGAAGATAAATAAACCTCAGATACATACTTCCAGGTAGCCTGGCTGGGGGCTGTGCCAAGTCTGCAAAGAGCCATCAGCCCTTCACCCAGGCTGGCCAAGCACCCCAGAGGAGATCTCCACCCTGAAGGGGCTGTGGCCAGCCTGAAAACAGCCATCGGCCCCTCACCCAGGCTGACCAGGCACCCCACGGGAGGTCCCCACCCTGAAGGGGCTGTGGTCAACCTGCAAACAGCCATCTGCCCCTCACCCAGGCTGGCCAGGAACCCCAACAGGACCCCCACCCTGATGCAGGACATCCTTCAGGGCAAACCAGCCAGCCCCCACCCATGCACCAGGCCTCTATCCTATATAATAAAAGAGTAATATGCAAATTGACCCTACTAGCAGAAGGACTGGGAATAACTGGTCACTATGACACACCCTGACCACCAAGGAGCAGATGCTCAGTGCAGGAGCTGTCCCTGGTGATCAGTGCACTCCCACAGCGGGAGCTCTGCTCAGGCTGATGGCTGCCAGTACATTGGTGGTGGTGGGAGCCTCTCCTTCCTCCTCAGCAGCATTAAGGATGTCCGACAGGAGGTTAGGCCTGCTCCCTGCTGGCAAGTGGACATCCTCTGAGTGTTCCTGGGCTGTCAGAGGGATGTCTGACTGCCAACTTAGGCCCGATCCCCCAGGGAGTGAGCATAAGCCAGCAGGTGGACATCCCCTGAGGGATCCCAGACTGCGATAGGGCACAGGCTGGGCTGAGGGACTCCCCTGAGTGCACAAATTTTTGTGCACTGGGCCTCTAGTCATTATATAAGAGGTTAGTTAAAGAAAAAATTATGTCTGTGTGTTTACGTAACATAACCTTTTTAAGCATTTATGATTTTCAATACATGGTGTTTTCATCTATTTTGTGTTCTCTGCTTATTTCCATCAAGGATGTAAGTCACATTAGTAAAAATAATATTAGTACCATAGGTTTTCTCTGCTTAGAGAATTGGAATGAGTGGAAGATTAGAAAAATAGTGTCTAAGGTAGGGAGTGGAGGCTGGAAAAATAGAATATATCACCTCTGTTAAAGGACAGACAGAAAGCCTAGCAATAATACCTCTCATGCACATATAAAAGCACAGTGCTTTGCAGACTTTTTTCTTTCTGTTTGTCTTAATTTCCTGCCTAAATAAAATGCTGTCCTTTTCCTCTATGAAAAAGAAAGAGAGGGACAACTACTCTACAAAGAAAGGGAACATGGTTTGAAGGATATTCTTAAAGAGAAGAGTAGAAACTGTGGACAAAGGGTATGCTTCTGGCTAATTTTTAAAGCTCTGTTGAATGTGGAATTATGGTGTTCAGATTAGCTAACATGATTGATCCCTAAATGTGGTAGATGCCAACATGAATGGGGCAATGCAAGACCCTTATCTGAGAAAATCACCTGAATTCTGGGGAGACCATAGAGACATAAATCAATTTATTCCTTCATCCCACAAACACTGAGTGTCCATTCTGTGTTAGGAACTGTGTTATCTGTTCTATGTATAGAGGTTCAGAAAGGTAGACATGACAATGACCTCCTGAACCTTATATTCTAATGGGTAAAATATCCTATATAATAAAAAAGTAATATGCAAATTGACTAAATGGCAGAACTACCAGAACTCCAGCAGCCCCTCACCCCAGCTGGCCCAACCCCGATGGTGCCCATCGGGTGAGCCAGCTAGACCTCACCAGTGCACGAATTCATGAACCAGGCCTCTGGTATTTTAATAAAAAAAACAACCAATAAAATTTAGAAATGTGTCTTATGATAAGACTAGAGGCCCTGTGCACAAAATGTGTGCACAGGTAGGGTCCCTAGGCCTGGCCGGCAATCAGGGCTGATCAGGGCCTTCCTTCCCCCTGTTGCCAGATGCCAGCTGCTGGCAGGGGCCTTCCTTCATTCTACACCACCCCCTAGTGGTGAGCACACATCATAGTGAGCGGTCAAACTCCTGGTCAGTGGAGCTCCTGAGGGGACAATTTGCATATTAGCCTTTTATTACATAGGATGTTAAGAAAAAGATAAATGCATTAATGTGAGCTTATAAGGGAGTTTAATACGATTTTAGGAGTGAAGGATAACTTCTATGTCATGATGATAAAGATAGAGGGTAGGGTCCTAGTTAGAGTGAATATAATTCACCATGTCCCTGTTCCAGGTAGGAGACCCATTAAAAACCCAAGGAAGCTCAGTATGATGGAAGATCAGAAAAAGAGGCAGATTTTGTGAGAAATGAAGCTGAGGAAGTGGAGGCCAGATCAGACTTGGCATTGCCAACCATATTAAGAATTGTGATCTTTATCTTAATAATGTTAAACCACTGAATATATTTTTCAACAGGTGGGTGAAACATGATTATTTATAAACTTTCTGGCTATATTGCAGAGCAGTGCTTGTAAGGAGAAAAGGTAAGAATGGATATGGGTAAACCCATTAGAAAGCCACTGCCATAATCAAAATGATAATGAGAATTCTTTCCAGAGAAATGGTGATAAGGATAGACATAAATAAGTGGACTTAAGGAATATTTGAGATAAAACTGACAAAGCAATGGTATGAAAGGTAAGGAACAGGGTTCAATCAAGGGTGACTTATTTTCTGGTTTATATGCCTGCCATTCTTCAAAGGAACACTAATGAAGGACCATATTTTGAGGTAAAGATATTTTATTTTATTTTGAAGAATCAACATCAAATTCAATTATAAAGGGAAGTGTATAAAATATATATAGTATGGTGGTTCCACAAAAGAACTGAAAGCAGAGAACTTGAACAGATATTTGTATACCAATGTTCACAGTAGCAATTTTTACAATAGCTAAAATACGGAAACAACACAAATGTCCATGGACAGATGAATGGGTAAATGAAATTCGGATATATGCTACAACATGGATGAACTTTGAAAACCTAATGCCAAATGAAATAAAACAAACACTTAAGGACAAATGTTGTATTATTCCATTTTTGAAAATTCATAGAAACAGAAAGGAGAATGGTAGTTGCTGGGTTCTGGACAGAGAGGGTAATGAGAGTTATTGTTTAATGGGTATGAAGTTTCAATTTGGGAAGATGAAAAGGTTCTGGAGATCAGTGGTGGTGATGGATGTACAACAATGTAAACATTGCATGCTACTGAACTCTACTCTTTGAAATTGTTAAAACTTTAAATTTTAAATTCTTTATATTTTGCCATCATATTTTAAAAATATTTTTATTGATTTCACAGAGGAAGAGAGAGATAGAAACATCAATGATGAGAGAAAATCATTGATCAGCTTCCCCTGTCATGTCCCCCACTGGGGATCAAGCCTGTAACCCAGGCATGTACCCTGACTGGGAATCAAACCATTGGCCTTCTGGTACATAGATCGATGTTCAACCATTGACCCATGCTGGCTGGGCTTGCCATAATATTTAAAAAGAAGGTTTGGCTCAGTGGATAGAGCATTGGCCTGTGGACTGAAGGATCCCAGATTCAATTCTGGTCAAGGGCATGTACCCTGGTTACAGACTCCCAACCCTGGTCAGGGACATGCAGGAGGTAACCAATGGATGTGTCTCTCACATTAGTGTTTGTCTCTCCCTCTCCCTTCCACTCTCTAAAAATCAATGGAAAAAAATGTCCCCGAGTGAAGATTAAAAAAAATGTATAGGGATCTGGAGCTCAGAGTCCTAGGCTGGAAATGTAAGTGGAGTCATTGCTGTATCTATGACCATTGAAAACAGGTAAAATGGCTGCCTTTGAATATAGGATACAAGAAAAATAAGTATATAACTAAGGCTGATGAACTCAAATATTAATTATATACAGAGGAGGACTGATCTTCAGGAGGGACAGAAAAGAAAATGGATGACTAAGAAATTATGAGAAACACAAAGAGAAAATATTATCAGAGAAGTTAAGGGGCAAGAACATTTCTAGGAATCAGTGATCAATACTGTTTCAATGTTCCTTCAATCCTTCTCAGTGGAAGAATTCCATTTCTCGGTTATCTTAAAAACTCCTCCCGGGGCTATAATACTAGGATAGTTCATTTTTGGTCTAAAGCAAAGCTCTCTGAATTCCAATTTGAGGTGTATTTTTTCCCTACTTTGTATGTGATAGGGAATTCCTATCAGGCCACAGAAGTAGTTTGAAGAAGGAGAAGTAACTTGGCAGGTTAAGGCACTCTAGAAGTATCAGTTACCTGCTCATGCCAATTACTTATGCCTTTAGGACTTTCTCAGGCTCAGTGCTCTACATATATTTTTTCACTTGATATTTAAAGGCTTCTGAGTATACAACTAGGTGTAACAGGTTATATCCGGTTTATGATAGTGGCTGGGTCAGGTATTCTTGTGGGTCCCTAGGCCAGGAATTCAGCCTTTCTGAGCTGATTCAGAGGTTCTTCTCAACAAGAAAATAGTTACTTAGGAAAGAAGGCAAAACTTGGCTTCAGAATTTTTGGATCTCCATGATTCTTCCTTCATGATTTATGATGGACTTGATAGCACATCCTCATCTGCCTCCTATAGTACAAGCACCACAGCATGTGCCATTTTATGAGGGCCAGTTGGCAACACCACTTGTCCTGTACCTTGGACCAGCTAACATCTCTTCCTTTGCCCAGGGCTCCTAAAACTGGTGGGCTTTTATTCTGTCCAGTAAGTAGGTCTAACTAGAACAATGCGGTCTGTGTATTTTTTCAATATATTTTTCATTGATTTAAGGGAGGAAGGGAGAGGGAGATAGAAATACAAACATTAACGATGAGAGAGAATCATTGATTGGCTGCCTCCCACTGAGGATTGAGCCTGAAACCTAAGCATGTGCCCTGACAGGGAATCGAGCCATGACCTCCTGGTTTCCAGGCCGGTGCTTAACCACTGAGCCACACAAGCCAGGCATACTGTGGTATATTTCTTAAACATCTCTAGAAGTCATCCAAGAATGTTTAATGGTAAGGAAACGAAGATGTACAAATATATCCTATATTTTGCATCATATCACTGAGACTTAAAACAATCCCCAGGTAATAAAAACCTGTCCCTCCCAATCTCCAGTGCCATACTCAGGCATTTAGGATACTGTTTACCTCCGTCATCCTAGATCTTATTACAAGAAGTCATCACCCAGGTTCAGCATGATTTATAGGAAGAAGAGTTAGTTGAAGTCACTGTGAACTAAACAGTGTCCTAGAGCCTAGGGGTGGGCGTAGATTATAAAAATGTGTTTGTTCCTGCCCTATAAAACCCAAGATAATGAAACTGTGCTACAGTGTATGTGACTGAGTTAGGAAAAATAAACTTCAGAAAGCACCAGTACTTCTGTCCAGATCCATGCAGGGTCTTCATAGTAGTGTTAAAGTATGCAAGAGTAAGGATGTGCATGAGAAAAAAAATAATAGCACACTGTATAAATCATCTCTCTCCTTTTGCACATAGTTAGAAGTAAATAATAATGAAAAATCTCTTAAGTACTGGGAATCACTGTTTACTGATTGTTGTTCTTTCTTTTCATCATTTTTCCTACCCACCCCTTTTGTAATTTTTCTGTCCATCCAATCCCGTGTCCAATTCCTCTCTGAAACGTGGAAGTTTCTAAATTCAAGCATTTAAAGTCATTGAATAATTGGCCTCCCTGCATGATCTTATCCAAGAATTGGTACTTAAATCCTTTCAAATGTAAAGTGAAAAGTGGAAATTTAGATATTGCCAAGCAAGTGGAAATACATGTTGAGTTATTGATACATTTGACAAGTTTTTATTCATGAAAATATACTTGATTTAGTCCATTTTAGGTGATTGGATGGCTGGAACAAGAAGGTTAAATCTTCATTGTCCTTGTCCTCCTAGGAACAAACCCTGGGCAGGTGAGGTGAGTATGGATGGCTTTTCTAAAGGCTAAATACAATATCTTGCTGGAGGGGAGGCAACAGCTTCTTTGACCAAATTTTATTGCAAGAAGATGGAGTCCTGTCTTAGAAGTAAGTATAGGTTGGCTAGTGCCTTTGCATTGGGCTAATAGAGGAGCCCTTATAGTCAGCAGTGAATAAAGGCATCTTTTGTGTGGTAAGTTTAAATGGGAGTGGCATAGCAGTTCATAGCAAAGGCAGAAATTAAATGTGCATGCATATGTGCACCCTCACACGCCACATACCAGTTAGCAGAAGCAGTGAGTCAGTATAGGTCTTAGCATTAAGGTAAGAGTAGAAGGAAGGAACAGTGGTGGCAAAAGAAGAAACAGTAAGTAGGAATAGAGATAGGGAATAGTTCATCCTACTGTTGTATCCTTTGATTGTGAAACACTAGGTCACTTTTCTTGAATGGGGTGACAAAGCAACAGGTCATTAGAGCTACACCATCCTGAATTGCATGAATGTTCTTTAGTAAGTCCACTCTAAAATTAAGTGCCATTAACTAAAGCAACTGAAGAAAATTTAACCTAGTACAATGATTTCAATCAGATCAGTCATTTACTGTACAAGCTTTCATCATGTAAAAATATATCAGTCAGTAGTGTTTTATTTTATTAAACACTGTATATTTACCTTATGTATATTTACCTTATGTGCTTGGATAAAAATTATATAGGCATAGCTGAAATGCTATATCAATTCTTTAAACAATTTCCTATTGAAATAATTTTTAGAATGAGTCCATCTATTAAGCCTTTGTTCTCTGAACCTGTGTTTTTTTATGTATTTATTGATTTCAGAGAGGAAGAAAGAGGGAGAGAGAGAAATATCAATGATGAGAGAGAATCATGGATTGGCTGCCTCCTACACACCCCTTACAGCCCACAACCCAGGCATGTGCCCTGACCGGGAATCCAACAGTTACCTCCTGGTTCATAGGTTGATGCTCAACCACTGAGCAACACCCTTTCTTCTTTGTTTAAAGTATTGCATGTCTCCTTTTTCTCCCATTGACCTATCCCTGGCCACTCCTACCCCTCAAACACATGCCCTCACCCCTTTAGTGTCTGTGTCCATTGGTTATGTGTATATGCATGCCTACAACTCCTTTGGCTGATCTCTTATCCACCCGCAACCTCCCCTGCCTTCCCTCTGAGGTTTGACAGTCTGTTTGATGCTTCTATGTCTCCGGATCTATTTTTGTTCATCATTTTATGTTGATCATTATATTCCACAAATGAGTGAGATCATGTAATATTTATCTTTCTCTGCCTGGCTGGCTCGCTTAGCATAATGCTCTCCATGTCCATCCATGCTGTTGCGAATGATTAAGGGTTCTTTCTTTTTAACAACAGCATAGTGTTCCATTGTGTTTTCTAATCCACTCATCTGCTGATGGGCACTTGGGCTGTTTCCAAATCTTACCAATGGGAAATTGTGCTGCTATGAACAAAGGGGTGCATATATCCTTTCTGATTGGTGTTTCTGGCTTCTTGGAATATATTCTTAGAAGAGGGATCACTGGGTCAAATGGGAATTCCATTTTTAGTTTTTTGAGGAAACTCCATACTGTCCTCCATAGTGGCTGCACCAGTCTGCATTCCCACCAGCAGTGCATGAGGGTTCCTTTTTCTCCACATCCTCACCAGCACTTGTCCTTTGTTGATTTGTTGATGATGATAGCCATTCTGACAGGAGTGAGCTGGTACCTCAGTGTTGTTTTGATTTGCATTTCTCAGATGATTAGTGATTTTGAGTATTGAACCTTTTATGACCCCAGTTTTTGTATTTGTATGATAGCTGGTTTCCACTCTATGATTGTTCAAATACTACATATTTTCGAAGTTGACATTCCAAGTCTATGCTCATATTACAAAAGTCAATTTTACTACATACTTAACACTGTAGAAATTTGGAGAATTATTCCTGGCCAAAAATTGCAAGAACAAAATGGCATCACATTTATTTATTTTAATTTTATTTATTTATTGGGGAATTAATTTTAAATGAGACTTGCGAGATACTAAAAAATATTTTTAAAGTCAAACTACTGGTATATGTGGTAAATTAATTTTAAAAATTGCCTCTGGCCCTAACCAGTTTGGCTCAGTGGATAGAGCGTTGGCCTGCAGACTCAAGGGTTCCAGGTTTGATTCCGATCAAGGGCATGTATGTACCTTGGTTTCGGGCACATGCAGGAGGCAGCTGATTGATGTTTCTCTCCCATCAATGTTTCTAACTCTCTATCCCTCTTCCTTCCTCTCTGTAAAAACTCAATAAAAAATATATATATATATATTTAAAAAATTGTCTCTGAATATAGGCATTTCCTATGAAGTTAGGGAAGGGAAAGACCAGTATTGAAAAAGACATATGAGAAAGCAAAACTCAATCATTTGTTCTAAAAAATGTTCAATAAAGATGGATCATTGCCTTCTACTTTATAATAACTTACTTTGAGGTTTAGATTTTCTTGAAAAAAACTTTTCTGTCTTCATTTAAGGAGTAAATACCTCATATGTATCAAAAAAAGTTCATTTATATAATGGAATTATATTGTTTGCAGTTGCAGATAATAGAAATTAAATTCTTATATGACAGAAGATTATGGGTCATTGTGATTCAGGTCAACACAAGTTCACGATGTTGGCAAAATGAGTATTTTTATATGCTGTTGAAGCTGCCAAGAGTCTTCCCAGAGTCCTTTATTTAAAGAAAGAAGACTGTATTTCTCAAGAAAAAAATCCTATAAAGTTTTATGTACTTTATATTGACTCTTTGTCTTCCTGACATATTTAATAGTTCCTGTTCAAGGCACAAGATATTGAATGAGAGGTTCTCTATTGGGTCACTGCTCCATTTGAATAAACCTGTACAGCTTTAGTCTTCAGGAACCGGCAGCTATTACAATGAGACCCATCTCACATGTAACATATAACAATTTGTCCAAAGATTATTATAATCACATATGAGACTTCTTTGAAACTAAAGTCTTTAGAAAGGAATAATGAGCAGCTAAGGATTGAGTCCTTCTATAATATTTTGTCCTTTTAGCTTTGATGCCTAACTCAGCTTTTGATTCTATAGTGGCAAACCTTTCTTTTTGTGTCATGGAATAAAAGGAAAGGTAACTGGCTTTTTCTGTGCTAATTTGCCAGTGAGAACTTCAAATGCCCTTTCCACTCACACTCACGGCTCTCATTGTGCTTTATTACTCATTCAACAGACAGGAAGTAGGATGACAACTGTGGGATTCAAACCCTCTATCCAACAAGTTTTGGGAACTGAATAGCATTGGTTCACCATGACTTTAGTTTTAGTTTCAACTTCCTAATTAGGTTTCTACACACTTCTTAAAGGCGCCTTTATTGTTTCTTTGTGCTTCTATCAGTATGCAGTAGCAACAGAGTCCTCCCCAATAGTCAGCTTATAGACACTCTGTAACTGTTAATATTCATGCTCCAACCTCCCCTCAAATCCCTTTTTACTGTTTTTAGAGGTACTATCCATCTTCCTTTTCCTCCTGAACTGCTGGATCTGCTTTTGTTTATAGCTAAAAAGGTTTTGAAGCATCTAGAGTTAGCAGGCTCATTGCCCAGAGTAGCCTTAACCAATGGCTGAACCATGTAGTAGTATGAAAGAGCAGCTCCCTAGCCTTGGGTAAAGATAAATATGAGGCATAATTTATGCTCCAGAGTTTCCCAGAAGGATCAGATTGAAGCTATACCATCTGAGAGACTTTTACTGAAGATGGAACCCTTCCTTGGCTTCCATTATCTCTTTCAGTAAATCCTTGGGAACACTTCCTTAAGTTACTTTAACACAGATCCTCATATCAGGGTCTATGTCTAACTCTAAGATACACCTACAAGGGAGACCTCACAGTCATACCAAAATATCTCCTCCTGGTGGCAACACTAAGCATATTGGAGTTGTTATTTTGTATTCACTGCATGACCTTTTATTGAATACTAGGGGCCCAGTGCACAAAAATTTATGCACTCAGGAGGTCCCTCAGCCCGGCCTGTAACCTCTCACAGTCTGGACCACTCAGGGGATGTCCACCTACTGGCATGCCTGGCCAGCCTGGGTGAGGAGCTGATTGCTGTTTGTAGGCTGGCCAAGCCCCCCAGTGTGGACCTTCACCCATTGGGGTTTGGCCTGCCTGGGTGAGGGGCCAAGGACCGTTTTCAGGCTTCCCACAGTCCCTTCAGGGTTGGAGTCCTTACTGGGGTGCCTGGGAAGCCTGGGTGTGGGGCTGAGGGCTATTTTCCAGCTGCCCACAGTCCCTTCAGGGTTCGAGTCCCTACTGGGGTGCCTGGGAAGCCTGGGTGTGGGGCTGAGGGCCGTTTTCAGGCTGCCCACAGTCCCTTCAGGATTCAAGTCTCTACTGGGGTGCCTGGGCAGCCTGGGTGCAGGGTTGAGGGCCGTTTTCAGGCTTTCAGGCTGCCCACAGCTCCCATTGACCCAACGTCCCAGCAAGGCTGGCTGGAAGCAGGTTTCTGGGGTTTATTTATCTTCTACAATTGATACACTGTTGCTTTAAGCCAGGCCTAGGCAGATAACGAAGCCTCCTGTTGGCTTCAGCTCCATGGCTTCTATAATTAAAAGAATGTTGCCTTAGTAGAGGCCCAGCCAGCCTAGGCAGGCAGTTTCCTCCATCGCTGGTGCAACGGAAGCCTCCTGTTTGGTTCAGCTCAGTGGCTTCTATAATTGCAACTATGTTGCCATGAGCAGAGAGAGGCCCAGCTGGCCTAGGCAGGCAGTTTACCCCTGGTGCAACAGAAGCCTCCTGTTTACTTTAGCTCCGTGACTGCCAGCCTCCATCTTGGCTGGGTTAATTTGCATACAGTCACTCTGATTGGCTGGTGGGTGTGGTTTAGGCATCCCGGAAAAATGGTCAATTTCAATATTCCTCTTTTATTAGATTAGATAGAGAGAGAAATAAGACAATGGCAGTTTTCTGCAACCAAAAGAGAAATGATAGCCAATGTGACTATAGGTAGGATCTGTATAGCTGTCATTTAGGAAACAAAGGGGAAGCAGCATGGGAAGTTTTCTGAGCATCAGAACTACTGACCCTTATAATATGAGACACATCAGACACATCCAGCACCTATCCCAGCATGTTTTATCATCAGAAGAGGCCAAGGCAAAATGTTTCATCTATTAAAACTCACAAGTTACATATTTGAATTGCAAAAACTAGCTTATGCCCAATTAAAGTAGGATTCAGAATGGCAAAAATAAGTGAAGTGCACAGGTGGATAGTAAAAAGAAAGGTTGAGAGACTAGCCCAGAGACTGTTTGATAGCATGGAAAATTCCTCTAAGCTCAGAAACCATAAATACGCTACATTTAGAACATTCAGAATTTAATAGTGAATCCTACTATATTATGTTGAACTATGCATCATTAATGTAGGTCAAAAATGTTTAAAAAAAAGTAATCACTTTCATATGGTTCCACCTAATCCAATGTTCTACAGAGTAGCACACCTTTGACATAAATTAGTTATGGAGAGAATTATATAGGTCATCTAGTCCAAGCTATCCATCCATAGAGATTTAAGAGTTGTTAAACTGGATTCTACAGACATGTTTCATCATGAGATTTGTGAACATTTATAGGCCTTCTCAGTTACAAATATTATAACTTTATTAATCTTACTTATAATATTTGGAGATGAAACTGAATCCATCTTTACTTTTCTCTTCTTAAATTACAAACTCATGTTTACTTTAACATCCTTTTTATGATGAGACTCTTTTGATAACACTTCTTTGGAGTCACTGTAACTGATCAGTTTTAGAACAGAATGTAGTATCATATCAGCATTGTGCACTGAGCTTATACATCATGGTATTTTCTCTACAACTGAGAAACTTCATGCTTTGCAATGGGAACATTATGAGTAAATCAAGAAATTTTTTTCCAATTTATAACTGAAAATCATATGTAAAGAATAATCTAGATGAGAAAACCGAAGTGACTAGATAAAGGAGTTTGGAATTGCATCTATCACTTCAAAGTAAGCAGAACACTAAGGGCAGGCCACACCCAGACAATATCTGTCAAGAGTTTGACAAAAACTTAGGATGAAGAAATAAATGATTTGTGGATATGCTACATTTGACAAGACTTTGTTCCACAAGACAATTTTATCCAATGGTTGTGTTAAATAACTATGTAAAGGAAATAAACTATAATTATCAAATTTCTTTATCACATCTTTATTGTTAGGACAAAATGTACTTAAACAATTAGGGGGAAAAGTTTTAAGAATGAATAAAATTGAATGGGTAAAAATATAAACAGCTATCCATAATATCAAAATAAGATAGCAAGAGAAAAATAACTAGATACAAGTACTGAAAATATTTATAAATAAAAGTAATAAACTATATCAATGACAAAATGATAAGAATGAAATCCACATGATTCTGGAATATGTCAAACATACAATGATATTAAAGCATTAAGAAAAAATTCTTTCTTGGCTTTAGTTCCCTACCTAAAACTCTTTTTGGAATATTAGGTTTAATTTGAATATATATTTTAATAAAAGATTTGAAGGAGTTAAAGTGTTTGTCAAATAATATTTTAATTACTAAAGGGGAGAAATCTAGTTGTATTTATGCCTTTTCCGTATAGCAGCAAATGGGATAAAAGGAATTAATTATTGTGAATTGGTGGAATATTGTTTTGTCTGCAGAGGATCAAATTAAAAGAAATGGGCTTAAATGAAATCAAGAAAGATTTCAGCTACACATAAAGAAGAACTGCTAAATTATCTAATTGATGAAGAGTAGAATGGGCTGATCATGATGAGGTTTAGAATAGGTGTTTTTTTCAGCAATTACATTTATAAATACTAGAACTTCAAGGGAACATATGGCCATTCGATCTCTCATCTAATTGTTTCTTGACCAAGAAGCAGACACAGAAATTAAATTGCTTAACTCACATCAACAAGTCAATGACAAATCTAACACCAGAGATCACCATTCTTAAGTTCTAGTCTTGGATAAACTACTTAAAACTTTTGTGCATTTGGTTTGTTTTGTTTTCATTTGTACAACTGAAAGAATAATGCATAACTCAGCCCTAACAGGTTTGGCTCAGTGGCTAGAGCATCAGCCTGGGGACTGAAGGGCCCCAGGTTCGATTCCAGTCAAGGGCATGTGCCTTGGTTGCGGGCACGTCCCCATTGGGGGGTGTGCAGGAGGCAGCTGTTCGATGTTTCTCTCTCATTGGTGTTTCTAACTCTCTATCCCTCTCCCTTCCTCTCTATAAAAAATAAATAAAATAAAATAATAATAATAATGAATAACTCAAAAGGACAACTATAAATATCAAATAAGTATTTGGGAAATACTTAGCATGCTGATCACCTATAGTAACTGTTTAAAAGGCAGTAGTTTTAAAAAAATCATTATTATTGCCAAGTGCTTTTTTGTCTTAAGAAATCATCTAACAATAAAAAGAGGTAATCTAGAACTGTCTTTTATGGGCCATCTTTTATGTTAAAGTTCAGGTCAGAACACTTTAAAATGTTAACGGTTTATAATTTTTCCAATGGGGGCAAATGCGTATTGTTAAATTATGCCAATGAGAAAACAGCTGCTAAAATATTAATATACTAGAAGCCCAGCATGTGAAATCGTGTGGTCCCACCCACCTACGCAGCCTCGCCATGCTCACAGCCCTACCCACCTGTGCTGGCCTTTGGTTATTATGGCGTTAGGGCCACAGGCTTTTTATAATACAGATTTGTTAAGTATATGAGGTTATTGTTTTTTACATTCATTTGTTATCCATTTTCAAATCCAACGACAATTTCCTCTCTTTAGAGAACAGTCAACATAGGATTTATTATCATCTCTTTTTTATTGATGACTAAACCACATTTCCAAGAGGTGAAATATCCATTTAATATCCTCTTCAATGTGTTTAGTTTACTCCTGGCATCTGAGGCTGATGACCAGAAAGAATATGGGAAAACATATTTTGCTGTATTCTAAATTTGCACCCCCTTTTAGTAGTGCAATTTGGCTATCTCTATCAAATTTAAAATCACACATACCTTCATTTAATAATGTTCCTTCTAAGAAATCATCTAATGAATATACTCAAAATGCATATGTAACAAATGCACTCACTTATGCTCATAAAGATATATGTACAAGAATACATTGCCACATTGCAACCTTTGTAACCAGAAACTGCAAGATGGTTACAAAACTTTAGTGTGACTTGTACAATTGAATGCCATGGAACCATTAAGAAGAACGGCATGGTAGAATATGGGCTGACATGGGAGGATATCCGTGGTTCATTCATTATTACATTCAGCAAGGATTTGAGCTCATACTAAGTTCTGGGCACTAGCTACACAGCCATCAACAAGACAAAGTCCTTGCCTCTATTGATTTTACAGTGTAGTGAGACAAGCAGTAGTTAAACAGAAAACAAAACAAAACAAAACAAAACAAATATATCATGCTTGTTATATAATGCAATGGGCGGATAAGAAAAAATTTTAAATATACTTTATTAATTTTTTACAGAGAGGAAGGGAGAGGGAGAGAGAGTTAGAAACATCGATGAGAGAGAAAGATCGATCAGCTGCCTCCTGCACACCTCCCACTGGGCATGTGCCCGCAACCAAGGTACATGCCCTTGACCGGAATCCAACCCGTGACCCTTCAGTCTGCAGCCCAACGCTCTATCCACTGAGCCAAACTGGTCAGGGCAGTAAGAAAAAATTTAAAAATGGGAACAAAAATTATGTTTTCCTCAGGAAAAAAACTAAATAACAGAAAAAATTGACTATTGTAGTTCCATTTGTGTTAAAATTAGAGGGACTGTACATAATTACATATATGCATGAGATATATTTTGGGGAGATGCATAATACACTGTTGATAGTGGATATTTCTGGAAAGAAGCTGAAGGACTATATTATGACAGTAAAAATTATTAAAATATTAATATCATTAAATTATAATTTTCTGTGCTGTAACTTTTGTACACACGACTTTTTAAATCATGTGTATATTGTACATCAAATTGTTCACTGCTAAAATAAAAAAAATATTGAATAGGCTTTTACTATAAGCTCAATAAAATGCCAGTTTGTCATAATGGTTCACAGAGTCTTCTATGATCAGGCCCTGCTCACCTCTCTTTTCTCATTTTTTTCCACTCTGCCCTTTAATGGCTATCACACAACAAAGTTAGCTTTCCCCTTTCTTGCTTTTAAATCTGCACATTTCATAGTCTGTGTTATGTGAACTATTTACAACTCAATTGAATTGATACAAAAAGTCATTTTATTTAGAACAACTAATATCTCTACAATATAACTACTTTGAAGTTTGTCTTGACTTAGATGGTAAATGCAAATTGAGAGCATAGAGGCGCCTGGACATTTATATTCCCATCTGTCATCAAGTCCCACTGAAATCAACATTTCTTTAAATGAAAGACAAAAACACATTTCCCTGTTCCAAGCAATTTTTCTGTATTTCTTTGCACATTTACCTGAAACTTCTTTAGATATATGCACATTTATCATTCTATCAGAACGACATTTAATATATTAAGGAAAAAAGCTAACAAAATATCACATGTAAGATCCAAATCAAGTTGCAGCAATTTATTAACTTTATGACTCTAACAAGGTTATACCTCTTCAAAAAGTAGTTGATTTTATACTATAAATTATTTTTATGTTAAATAGATGTCGGTTTTTTTGCTTCATTTATTTCTAGAATGTTGTTTTAAGAGAAATATGGCTAGGATACTCCAGGTTTTCTAAGGATTTATAGAGTGAATTTAAATCTGTCAGGAAGGGGAAAACAGATATAAGTGTAATTCATTAAAAAAATAAAATTTTAAATTTCTACATAAATCATTAATATGTGTAGGAACTAGAGCGTTAGCTGTTGGAATAGAAAGATGTAATTTTATGTAATAGGAATATCAATAAATGAATAAGTAGTGTAATTAATTTTAATTGAGACATCTATTTCTGTTTCTTTTTTATTGAATTTATTGGCGTGACATTGGTTAATAGAATTGTATAGGTTTAAGGTGTACAATTCTATAATATATCATCTGCATACTGTATTGATTTCTCTTTCTATCACCATTTATGCCCCCCTTTACCCTCTCCTGCCTCCCCCCTTACCCTTTCCATTGGTTATCTTCATACTGCTGTCTGCCTATGCGGGTTTTTATTTTTGCTTATTTTTCCCTTTATTAAGATATTACAAATGTGACTTTAACCCCTCAAGGTCCCCTCATCCCCCCACTCCTGCCCTGTTGTCCACATCCATCGCTTATGTTTATATGCATGCATACAAGTCCTTTAGTTGATCCTCCCCCCTCACTCCCACCCTCCCCTACCTTCCCTCTGAGTTTTGAGCATCTGATCCATGCTTCTGTGTCTCTACATCAGTTTCTGTTCATCGATTTATATTATTCATTATAATCCACAAATGAGAGCATGTGATATTTATCTTTCTCTGACTGACTTATTTCACTTTGCATAATGATCGCCAGTTCTATTCATGCTGTTGCAAATGGTAAGAATTCCTTCTTTTTTACAGCAGCATAAGCAGATTGCTTCTTTCAACAGGCAAATGCTCACAAATGGTATCCCAAGTTCTCCGCTACTGGGTAACAGGGCACCCTCACCCCATGTCGCTGCCCCATTCAACCCTGCAACTGATGGGCAATGCTCTGAGCAGCCAATGAATTCCATTGTGTAGATGTACCACAGTTTTTTAATCCACTCATCTGCTGATGGACACTTAGGCTGATTCCAAATCTTAGCTATGGTAAATTGTGCTGCTATGAACATAGGGGTGCATATATCCCTTCTGATTGGTGTTTCTGGTTTCTTGGGATATATTCCTAGAAGTGGGATCACTGGGTCAAATGGGAGTTCCATTGTTAGTTTTTTGAGGAAATGCCATACTGTCTTCCATAGTGACTGCACCAGTTTACATTCCCACCAGCAGTGCATGAGGGTTCCTTTTTCTCCACATCCTCGCCAGCATTTGTCATTTGTTAATTTGTTGATGGTAGCCATTCTGACAGGTGTGAGATGGTACCTCATTGTTGTTTTGATTTGCATGTCTCGGATGATTAGTGACTTTGAGCATGTTTTCATATGTCTCTCAGCCTTACTCATGTCCTCTTTCGAAAAGTGTTTATTTAAGTCCGTTGCCCATTTTTTGATTGGGTTGTTTATCTTCCTTTTGTTAAGTTGTATGAGCTCCCTATAAATGGTGAAGATTAAAGCTTTATCAGAGATATCATTGGCAAATATGTTCTCCCATGCAGTGGGCTTTCTTGTTGTTTTGTTGATAGTTTCTTTTGCTGTGCAGAAGCTTTTTATTTTCATACTAGGGGCCCGGTGCACAAAAATTTGTGCACTCGGGGTGGAGGGAGTCCCTCAGCCCGGCCTGTGCCCTCTCACAGTCTGGGACCCCTCAGTGGATGTCCTATGATAGCCCCAGTCTGCCAGGCGCCTTTTGTGTGTGTGTGTGTGTATGTGTGTGTGTCGCCACTGGGGACCTGCCCCCAGCCACATCTGAGGCTCGGAGCAGTCCTCCTGTGTGTGTCTACCTGCTGGGGGCCTGCCCCCAGGCTTGGAGCAAGCATCCCCTCTATGTTGATCTGTCAGACTCTTGCCCTCCCCTGCATGTTGTTCTCTTTTTTGAGCATGGCCAGGGCTGGGTGCGGCCTGCCTCCCAAGCTTGCCTACTGCCCATCTTCCTCCAGCCACCAGAAAGCAGGGAAAACCCCGCCTCGTGGTCAGGCCAGCCTTTTCCTGCTCCCTGATCCCCAGAAGGGACCTGGGAAGCCGCCAAGCAGGCCG
>PVJC01012224.1:0-40195 GCA_004026665.1 Murina feae | reverse complement strand
GAGAGGACCAGACCCAGGCCCAGGCGGACCTGCAGGCCCTGGTGCTGCCCGCAGACCCTCATCCCCGTGACCCCTGCGAACCACTTCCGGTGAGGAGGTGCAGCTCCTGGGGAAGATGGGCCACACCTGCCCCGTCCGCAAGCTGCCCCAAGCGGGGCGGGGCCAGTGTCTCTCCCAGAGGCCCCCCCTCAGCGCCACCAGGAGCCTGGGGAGCCCAGAGGCCTGAGGGCCCTGCACCCCCTGGGGTCTGGCTTCTGCCTGAGCCTCTCCCCCAACCACGTCCTTCAGGCACCTGGAGCCTCTCCATGCATTGGGCCAAATGGCACAATAAAGCTTTTTGCAGGAGAAAAAAAGGAGGAGGAGGAGGAGGAGGAGAAAGGAAAGAAGAGAGAGCTGGTGGGTTTGTTTAAAGACAGGAGAGCAGAAGCAGGCTCGCCCTGGAAGGTGCAGGCCCAGTGCAAGGCCCGCGCCCGTGCCCAGCAGGCCGCCCACCGGCTGCATGAAACCCTCAGGGACTGTTGCTGGCTCCCAGCCCAGCCAAGTAGCACCTGAGTCTAGGAGGCCAGTGAACTTAGGGCGCACATGCACCTACACATGCACACACACCTATATATACACACGCACCTACATATGTGCACACACCTACACATGCACACGCACCTACACATGCACAAACATCTACATATGCATATGCACCTACATATGTGCACACACACCTACATATACACACACACCTACACATGCACACACACCTACATATACACACACCTACACATGCACACACACCTACATATACACACGCACCTACACATGCACACACACCTACACATACACACACCTACATATACACACATACCTACACATGCACACACACCTACACATGCACACACACCTACACATACACACACACCTACACATACACACACACCTACACATGCACACACACCTACATAGACACATGCACCTACATGTGCACAGACATGGGGAGACACTGACCGATGGCTCTGGACAGGGCCCGGCGGGTCCTTTCCCTGAGGGCCTTCACCCTGTTCAGTCGTGTAAACACAGGCAAGTGTCCTGCTGTACTCTGCACTGTTCAGAGGAAGGTTACAGGCTCCTGCTCCCGCAGAGAGAAGCTGGCGCTTTGCACCAGGGTCAGGGGGTGGTTCCTGGGCCTTCTCTAGAAGCTTTTCAATGGGAGGAAAGCCTTGGGGAGAAGAGGCAAGAACATGTTTCCCAGCAGCCCCTGCTGCTCCCGGGGCTTGGGCTCTGTGTGCAGGACAGGAGGGTCTGCAGAGCGCAGGGCCCTGCCCCTCGGCTCCTGTCCCCAGGGCTCCTGTCCCCATGGCTCCGATGGGGCCGCGGAGGGGAGCCCGCAGGTGAGGACGGGCAGGATGCTGGTTAGAAGGCTCCTGCAGGTGTGGGTCCACGCAGCTGCCCTGGGGACACTGTGCCCTCAGCCATTTCCTCATCCCCCTTGTCCGACTGCCGACACCCACAGACACCTGCTTCTTAGCCTCCTGCAGGTCGGAGAGAATCCCCCCCTTTCCCCCTGCAGCACAAGGACTCAACACCACGAAGAGAACCTTCTGGAACTCACCCAGGGCCCGCTCTGTGCCACGAGTACTGTGCTGACCTCGCACCGTGTGAGCAGCGAGTGTTCTGCGCTCTTGAACCCAAAGCTCCTCTCCCCCCTGACGGCACCGCTGAGGGGCCAGGCGCCTGCCTCCTGCCCGTGAGGGGCTGTGACTTGTGCAGGGCTGCGGCGCACACAGACTCCCCACGGAGGGCACAGTGGGTGCGTGGCGAGAGGGGCGTGCTGCCATGTGTGTGCGTGTGCTTGTGCGTGTGTGCATGCATGCATGTGCACATGTGTGTGTGTGTGTTTGTAGACTCCCTGGTTTTCAGGGAAGGTCCCAGGCAGGAGTCTGCTCCTTTTTTTCCTGATGGAGATTCCAGAAACAGACACAGTGTTTGGTTCTGGAGGAAGATGCTGGAAAGGCAAGGAGGTGAGAGTGTGGTGCTGGGGGCGGGGTGGGCGCCCCCGACTCAGCCAGGGGCCCGGGGCAGGCAGGGCGGGAAGCAGCTGGCCTCCCTTGACCCCCAGGCCGCCTGCAGACAGGGCATCCATGGGGCGTCCCCTCTCCCGGATCTGATGCGCTGCATGTGCGAGGCGGAGAGCGGACCCGAACCCCTGTCCCAGGACAGAGCTGAATTGCTGGGTGGAAGGCGGAGGAACCCCTCAGGGAGGAGGTGTGGACGCCCCAGGACCATCAGGAAACCACCAGGGAGGCAGCCTGAGTGCCGACCCCCCTCTCCCGCCACAGGTGCCTGTTCTCATTGCGGAGGTGACTGTGGGTCCGAGGAAGACGGGGGGCTTGTGGCTTACCTCGAGGGCCACACTGTCGGCGTCACACTGGGGAGGCTGCAGCGAGGACTTCCCACCCGTGATTAGTCCACGTTCTGGATGAACAGAACGAAGCAGAAGAGATGCGTTGCTGATGAAAGTAGAAATGATTTTGTGGGCACACACTTCTATGGCCTCATTTTTAAAGTCTTAGGAAAGTGACATCTTTGAAGTCTCAACCACGGGGCCGGGGCTCAGTGTTTGAGGGTTAGCCTGTGAATCAGGAGGCTGTGGTTTGACTCCCAGTTGGGGCACAGGCCCGGGTTGCAGGTTCCATCCATCCCCAGTGGGGGGCGTGCAGGAGGCAGCCGACCAATGATTCTCATCATTGATGTTTCTATGTCTCTCTCCCTCTCCCTTCCTCTCTGAAATCAATTAAAAAATACTTTTTTAAAAATTAAGTTTATCATGTTACAAAAATACACTTTTCTCCCAGACAAATGAGAACTTGGGCTAATCTGAAAATAATTTCAGGTTATGTAGTGAGAGAGTTTTACTTTTCTAACATATTTCTAATCTCATCCTTTAGAAAGTAAGGACAGAGTTTCTTAATGTAAGGTGGAAAGTCCTGACTGGGTGCGGAATCAAGACATTCTTAAGGCGTAAAAACTCAACTCGGCCTGCAATGCCATGGGCTTGAGAGTGAGTCTAGGACATGACGAAGGTGACAGCGCGTTTCTGACCTCTCTAGACCTGAACAAAACACTCTCCCGAGCCCTGCCCGGTTTGGCTCAGCGGATAGAGCATCAGCCTGCGGACTAAAGGGTCCCAGGTTCGATTCAGGTCAAGGGCATGTATCTTGGTTGCGGGCACATCCCCAGTGTGGGGGGAGGGGGATGGGGGGGGATGGGAGGCATCTGATCAATGTTTCTCTCTCATCGATGTTTCTCACTCTCTATCCCTCTCCTTTCCTCTCTGTAAAAAATCAATAAAATACATTAAAAAACACACACTCTCCCGTAGCACGTTCCCCATCCAATTGGCCCTTGTCTGTATCAGCACAAACCGTGGGAAACTCGCCAGCGCCGGTGCTGCGTGTTTCTCAGCTCTTCTTTGGTGGATCGTGACCACGCCTCCAGGTCGGTGACCTTGCCCTGCTCCGTCTGGATTCTTCAGAGCCGGGCAATGCCCGGGTCTCCCGCTGGAATAACGCCTGCCAGGGGGAGAGCGAGCTCAACAGAGTGGCCCGATGCCCGTCGAGACCCGCCCTGCCCTGCTGGGAAGTGGGTTCCTTCTGCCACCCGCAAAGCCCGTGCTCATCGGCATGTTCCTGCCTCCTGACCCGGGTCCTGCCTGAAGGAGCTGCGCCCCGAGGTCTCCACATTCCGGGCAGGGTGGCCCTCGGGGCGGAGGGGGCAGGCACTGCACGTTGGTCCCTGAAGACACATGGGGGACAGGGCAGGCACTGCGCTCGCTCTGAGGGGACCAGTCCATTGGGCACAGAGTGAGCCCTCAGGACCCCTGTCAACCCGCTGGGCCTGGAGAGAGAGCCTTGTCCCAGGAGGCGGAGGGACAGGGAGGAAGAGACACTGCTCTCTCTTCCCCTCGCTGCCACCTGTGCGTTTCCCTGCTCATTAGCACCTCTGCCAGAGGCGGGCAGCGAAGGGAGGAAGATGAAAGTCCAGCCCGTCCACCCAGGTGCTAATCTCCACTCTCACAACAGGCGCCACGGCCTGGACAGCATTGGAGAGCTGAGAGCTGTTTTTCTAACCCCCTTGGCTTATCGGTGAAAGTCGTATTGGACACTTTTTCAAAGAACGGCAGCATTTTCTGGCCCATTTAACCTAGCAACACCACGAAAGATGTCTTGGAAAATGACAAGACTGGAAAATCACATTTTCCTAAGAGAACTGCAGCAAACCCTTAATTTTCTGTGTTAGTGGAAGAAAGGGGCAAAATTGGAAATTAAGTTAACAGAAAAAAAATCGGGGCCTCCTCCTCTGGTTCCTGCTGACATCAAAGGCCATGCCCATCGCGAAGATGACTAGCTTGGTTTCATGTAACTTAAATATTCTCCGGTGGAGATGCTCATAAGCAACCAAATGACCTCGAGCTGGGGAGCAGGCGGGAGACAGAAGAGGCAAAGAGCCTGTCAAACTCGCACTTTGGAGCGTTAACCCTTGAATAACTGGGATTGCATCGAGATCATTCCCGCTATGTTTGTCTAGCAACGTCGTGGATTGCCACAGCCAATTGCACCAAACAAGCAGCCACACACTGGCGAAGAGGCCGTGTCGATGCCGTGATGTTACCCGTATCTGGAATGACAGGGACCGTAGACAACGTGGGTAATGGAAACGCACGCAATTCCAACACCTGGTAAAAAGTGATCGCTGCCATCACCAGGCTGCGCACAGGCAGGGGCGGTCATTCACGTGTTTTCCTTCCTCATCCTTCTCTTAACACGGGGACGGATGAAAGCACAAATAAACCACAGAATGTCCCAAGAAGGACATCAGAAACAGCAGAGAAAGAGGATGAATGTGAGGATGGTCATGCTGAATGTGGGGTGGCGGTCTCTGGAAGGCGGAGAGGTGACGGGACCCCATTTGCATCAACTCCTGGTGATTTGCTTTGATGGAACAAAGCACCACTGTGAGCCTCAGGAGCAGCAGTTCCCATCACTCGAAGGTCATGGGTTTGAACTCCCAAGGCCTGAGCTCCTGCGCTGTTCATTTCTCCCGTGTCCTCAGCCCACACAAGATAAGGTCCAGCCCCAGCCAGGCCTGGACGAAGGCACCAGGTTCACCTGGTGACCCTCTGCCTAGTGGCGAGAGAAGTGGGCACACTCTGGTAGGAAGAGTGGGGAACAGGAAATTCACAGTCCAGTCTCAGCCCAGAGCCACGCCTAAATGTGGGCTATTGGAGAAATCGCTTCAAAGATTTGAGTTCTAATGTACTTATCTGTAAAATTGAGATAATGGTTTCGCACAGGATTACTGTGAGGATAAAATAAGATGATAGCCCTGCTGGTGCAGCTCCGCAGTTGAGCGACGACCCAGGAGCAGAGAGGTTGCCGGTTCCTGATCAGGGCACATGCCAGGGATTCAGGCGCGATCCCCAGTGAGGGGCACGCAGGAGGCAGCTGATCATGATGTGTCTCTCTATCCCTCTCCCTTCCTCTGTCTCTAAACATCAATAAAACATGCCCTAGCCAGTTTGGCTCAGTGGATAGAGTGTTGGTCTGCAGACTGAAAGGTTCTGAGCTCTATTCCGGTCAAGGGCACATGCCCAGGTTGTGGGCTCGATCCCCAATAGGGGGCGTGCAGGAGGCAGCCAATCAATGATTCGCTCACCACTGATGCTCCTATCTCTCTCTCCCTCTCCATTCCTCTCTGAAATCTATAAAAATATGTTAAACACACACACACAAATCAATAAAACAAAAAATTAAAAAATGAGGCGATGCATGCAAATGTGCTTTGTACTGCAGAATTGCCCTATGAACCTTGGCAGGCCTTGTGAGGAGGAACAGTCATGACATGTGCTGGGAACTGTGATGAAGACACAGCTTCTGTGGCCCGTGTGAGGTTCGGATTCAGGAGGTCTGCAGTGGGACCGGGCCTCTTCCTGCTACCAACCGTCCCAGGTGTTTCTGATGCTGGTGAATCAGCACTGCTGAGAGCCATCCATCGCCACGTCCAGCAAGAGTGACAGAAACGGGAGCAATTTCTAAAAACTGCAAGGAACCATGCTCCCTCCCCCGTCCTCATAAGGTGGCCCACCTCCTCATTCAACACCTGCCACTCCCCCCCTCCCCCGCCCCTGGGGGAATGGCATAGTGACTCTCTGGTCCCCTGGCTTAGTGACCTGGGATCTTGCTGTGATTTCCTCACCGGGGGTTGCCTTTGCTTTGTGCTGAGAACACCAGTCCTGGTTTCCTGTACCCTCCAGGCAAGGGCCTGACTCAGAATCAGTCTTCACCCACAACCTTTACTGTCTAACCCTCCCAGCCTTCCTCACATCACATTTTCATGCGAATAGCTTGTCAATGCCATTGAAGGGATGCTGATGAGATCAAATGAGTTATCAATTCCAGATCACACCAACGGTGTCGGAGAGGTAAATGAGATATTTGAACTACACGCTGACGGGAATTGGGAACGCTAAGAATACGTGTCTGCCCATGTGTCAGTCCGAGTCCTGCCTTCTCGGTGACCTCGGCCTGTTTCCTTAGACCAGGCGCTCACGGCGAGAGTGCACCTCGCACCTTAGGAAGGCAGCGAGGGGCCGTGGGGCCATACTGTTAGCACTTGCGAACCCTGCTCTAAGCGTTGCTCTGTGCCCTGGCCGGAGGCAGCACTCCTGCTCTCTAACGCGATTGACTCTCCAGCTCCACTGACTTGAAGTGACCAGTTTTGGAGACTCCCTCGCATCTGCCTGGGGTCCATTTCATCACCCCTGGTCACCATTCCTAATAGACCAAACTGAAGTGCAGCCTGGGTCCGGGCCACCAGCTCAGTGCTTCCGATGTGCAGTGCACGATACTGACAGATGTGCCTCAACACGTGTGTGCTCCGTGGGGAGCTCTCTGGGGCTGAGTATGCAGACACAGGCCTCTGGATGCAATACTGAGGCTAATCTTCAAAAAAATAAAATCTAGCCCTAATCGGTTCAGCTCAGTGGATAGAGCGTCGGCCTGTGGACTTAAAAGTCCCAGGTTCGATTCCGGTCAAAGGCATGGACCTTGGTTGTGGGCACATCCCCAGTGGGGGGTGTGCAGGAGGCAGCTGGTCCATGTTTCTCTCTCATCGATGTTTCTGACTCTCTATCCCTCTCCCTTCCTCTCTGTAAAAAATCAATAAAATATATTTAAAAAAATAAAAAATAAATAAATAAAATCTGCCCCGCTGGTGTGGCTCAGAGGTTGAGTGTTGACCTATGAATCAGGAGGTCATGGTTCAATTCCCTCTCAGGGCACAGGCCCAGGCTCCATCCCCAATGTGGGGCGTGCAGGAGGCAGCTGATGGATGATTCTCTCTCATCATTAGTGTTTCTACCTCTCTCTCCCTCTCCCTTTCTCTCTGAAATCAACAAAAATATTTTAAAAATAACATAAAAACTACTTTTTTTTACTGAGTTTTCTCATTTCCCCTACCATTCTTTAAGCTTCAAAATGTAATAAAATATTAATTTTAATTTTCTTTTTCAAAGTATAATCCACATATTTTGGAAAAATCTAACCCATAGATTTTAATAAGAATTCCTAGTGAATTGGGTTTGTCAGATTCAACTCACTTTTTAAGATAATTGTTGGAAATACAAACTTTTGCCTATTTCATCTTGATTAAAGATAGCACAAGGGACTCATTGGTTTATTAAAATAATTTAAATTATTTATCCCTAAATTAAAACAGTAGGTATAATATTATAACTAGGCATAACCCCCTCAAATGATCTTGAAATGATGGAAAATATTTAAAAATTAAAATCAGTTAAAGCACACAAGGAAAAGCTATGAGGATATAAAATGAGCACTATCTGCTGACCTCTTAGTAAATGCCATAGGAACCCGTTTCCTTTTTCTTCTTTTTAAACCCACCTTCAGAGGGACTTGTGAGGATCGGCTGAATGAGTACAAGCAGAGCACTTACAAAGCGTATGGCACGATGGCGACTCTCCTTGCTATTGTCCCAAGACTTCAGAATTCTGTAAACTGACAAATCTTCTCATTTTCAAGTTGATGTACTTCTCACTAGAGTAGGGAAGAAAGCAGTTTATGTTGGTTTTATTTATCTTGTATCCAATCAACTTTCCCAATGGTACCTTTCACTAGTTTTTTAATTGAACGTATTGGGGCGACAGTGATTAATAACGTTACGTAGGTTTCAAGTGCACAACTCTATCATGCGTCCTCTGTATATTGTACTGTTCATTCACCAACCCTCAACACATTTCCAAACACTCGAATTTAGCTGCCTTGGGTCCTGAAAACACCAGTGTATGGTTTGGAGAGCATAAAGCCTGATTCAAAAGTCGTGTAAAGGGCTCATTTAGACTCTAAACTGTCATCGAAGAATGACGAAGCCCGGGAGGGGCGGGGGGGAGCAGGGGAGGAGGGGGCGGGTAAAGTGTTTGTGCCGCCATCTGTGGGGGCCCAGGTTTACGGGGCTAGTGATGTACCAAGGGCACCAGCCCTTCCCCTGAACAAACAGGTCCCCCAAACCACATTGACGGGCTGGTGACCCGAGCGGGGCCTGTGTCACCGGCTTCTTTTCCAAAGAGGGGCAGCTGAGCCACATTCACATGCCCAGTTTGTCTTTAGAATTTAGGCTTCATTTTGGCCGAATTTCTGTCTGCGAAAGTGTGAATGGAAGGCAGAGCGTCGGCGTGAACGGTCTGTGCCAATTTAATTCAGATAAAGGGCCGCAGTGCGGCATTGGCTCCCAGCCTTCCCTGGCCCAGAGGGGGTGCTGCTAACTCGGGGGGGGGTGCCGGGGAGCAGCACGCCCGGGAGGCAGAGACCTGGGAGCAGCATGTGCTGCCGTGATCACTCTGCCACCGTGGGCGCGGCGTGAGGCCTCGCAGGGCCCACGTGCAAGGTGAGAGGGTGCACGGGGGGATCTTCAAGGTCCCCCACTCTGCATCGCTCGGCCTCCCGGATGGTTCAGCACCAATGTCTCCAGCAAAGGTTCCCAGGCCCACGGGGACAGGGCTGGGGGGCAGCACTTGACTGACAGGTGTCAATGCCCACTGTGAATCGTTCGCTATACTCAATGCTTTTCAACAAGAAACCATGTAAAGCTCAATTGGCGTGGCTCAGTGGTTGAGCGTCAACCTATGAACCAGGAGGTCCTGGTTCGATTCCTGGTCGGGGCACATGCCCGGGCTGCAGGCTCGATCCCTAGTTGGGGGCGTGCAGGAGGCAGCCCATCAGAGATTCTTTCTCAATGACGTTTCTCTTGCTCTCTCCCTCTCCCTTCCTCTCTCTCTAAAATCAATAATTAAAAAAATAAACAAAGAGACCATGTAACCCTCCGACAGTTGCAGGGAATGAGTATGGTTATCATGGCATGTGAAGTCCAGCCGGGATTCTGGCCTGGAGTCTGCAGCACCCAGGCCTTGGCCTGGCCCTGCTGCCGGCGTCCCTGGCAGCCTCAGCTCCTGGGCCAGGGGCAGAGGGCACAGTGTCATCGGCGAAGATGAGCAGGATGATCTGGGGGCTGGCTGCCTTCGGGGTGTCCTTGGTCACCTCACATCCCGTTTCTGAAGTCGCAGAGTCATTCTATTAACCAGGAAAACATTTCTTAGCCTCAAGATGCAATGCAAATTCTCCTAGAGCTCACAACTGATCAGGAATCCAACCAATGACACACAGTGCCTGACACTGGCTACCCCAGCCTCTGGGCTTGACCTGAGGCTCTGGATAATTTGCTTAACTATTAATATACTTGAGTTATTATTAGAAAGGTCTTGGCATTCAAGTTTAAAAAAATACTTTTCCTCTGACCTAGAAACTCATTTATGCTAAAACTGTGTCTCCGCATAATTAAAATGAAGAAGCTATTTATTTTATATTCACACTTTTCCTGTGTTTACAATATATAAGTCACATCTTTTAAAGAAGATGACTAAAGTCAGTTATAAAGCGCCAGCGCCTGCAGGCGAGAGGAAGATTGTTGTAAGTGTGAGGAGGGCGGGACTGAGCAAGCTGGCACTGAGACCTCAGAGATATCAGCACTTAGTCACTAAGAGGTGGCGATGGTAGTCCCAGGAATGTATCTGTTTGAGGTCAACAGGAGAGACTCTGTCTGCTCTGGGGGAGCAACAACAAATAGCGGGCGATGAAAGACAAGAATGAGAACTTACTGAGGACACGGCAAAAACACAACGCATTCAACTGGACAGTGCTGTGAAAATTCAAGTCAACTTAATGCAACCCAGGCATTTGAGCTTCTCCTATGGACACTCCTGGGAGATTTAAAAACTGAGTAAGAAAACTTTCAGTCTTCAAGGAGTTTACCACGAGTTTATGGGCGTACAAGGAAGAACAGATAGGAATGGGACAAGTGCTAGAAAAGGATATTGAAGAATAAAATGTGCATATGACTAAGCTGGTTGATTTCTAATTCAATAAGAATAATATGATCTACAGCAGGTGTTGGCAAAATGAGGGGTAGATACTTATAGCTTAAGAAAGAAAGTTCTTGCCCCATCCTGCCCCAAGCAGGCCGGAAAGCTGTTGATTTAGTCGTGAGCGAAGGCCTCTGATCTAAGGACCAATCCACAGGAAACGCACATTAGGTGACACTAGCGGGGCACATGCTCCACAGGGGGGCAGTTTGATTTTAAGGGGGGCAATTTGAGAGTGAGTTAACAGTGAATTTTTTGTATTTCCTATGGTTCCAGGGGCCTCATATACAGTAATAAATATAGATTGTGACATATTTATGCATTTCAGTTCTCTATTATATGTCTCTATTATAAACTTTATTTGCTGTTTTTTTTATATCACTTCATATTATTATTATTTTTTAACAACTTCTCAGTGATGTCTTCCTCAGGACTTCAACTGCCCTTTTGTTCTTTTATTTTTCTCTTTCATGGATGCCATGTTCTTTGGAAGCTCATGTAGACCAAGTTCATGCCCTTTTAGGCTTCCTCCATAGGAATAGGAGCTCACTTTTTGACTAATAAGGATTCTATGTCACAAGGGGAGGAATTAGGATTTCAGAGATGCTTAGGGGGCGTGGCCAAAAGAAGGTTGGGAACCACTGGTCCAGACTGTGGGAACGCGATGGGCAAACCCCATCTCTTCTTTAATAGCCACACCAAGTTCTTCAGAAGAGGAAAGATGGAAGAAGACCCTGTCGATTTAGAGATAAATCACACAAGTGCAATGTGTAGCCTTGTTTGGATCTCAACGAGAAGAAGCATAACCGTTCTTTTAAATTTACATCCTGCTTGGGGAAATGGGGCCTGGCTGAAATTAGGTAATATGAGAGGATCCTTGCTCATTTTTACAAGTGTCATCATGGTTTTGTAGGTGGTTGGGTTTTTTTGTTTGTTTGTTTGCTTCATGAGTCCATGTCTTCAAAGGTACCTATGAGATATTTTCAGATGACACTTGCTTCAGATGATCTGGGAGGGCAAGGAGAGTCGGGGATGTAGACACAAGGGACATGGGCAGGAGTGGATAGAGGTGGAAGGAGTAAGTACATGAGAGGCTCATGATACTACTATTCTCTCTACTTGGGTACTTTGCTATTTTCTGTAATAAAAAAAAAGCATTACAAAGAGACATTTCCCCTGAGACTCAATAAAGCTATTCCTTTAGGATTGAAACAAATATGGTCTGTAAACATGCTATGTACATCATTCTAATATATATATTAGAGGCCCGGTGCACAAAATCATGCACATTGAAAGGAAATTAATTAGAAGAAATATTTTAATATCGCTATTTGCCCTTTCTCTATAATAGAAGTGTCAACCAAATTCACCATCAACAATGACAGATGGAAACACATGCATGTGATTGGGGCCAGCCAGAGCTTTATATGTACCATGCATGCGTGAGTCAACTTAGCCTTTTATGTATATAGAACAAACTTGCTTAATTAGACCTGCTTTCTGATGCAGCTAAACTTTTTCCAGCCCAGTGAAGCATCTCAACTTCTCTTTCAGGTAATTGTCAGCAGCACAGCAGTAAATATCAACGTGAAGCAGATTATTATTGTAGATCACACAGGGAGAACAAAGGGTAAGATGTTTAACTGCAGAAGTGTTTGACTATATTCTGCACGGTGAGAAAACCTGAAGTCATTTTCAATGTCCACCATTTCTTACTTCTTTTCAGTCAGGTCAAATTCCTAAGCTTTCTAAATCTTCATTTTCTGACTAATGAAAAGAAAATAAGATTCCACCGAGTCTCCTATCTACCCACTCCAGGACTTCTGTGAGGATCAAATGAGATGAGGCACGGGAAAACGCTTCACAGACATTTGGTTACAGTGTGAAATGTTTGCACCTGGCTATAAAGCACGTTGTGTTCCTGGGCTGAAGAAACTGCAAGGACACTAGTCGCTAAGGAGAGGAAGCTGGGCATTGCTACATGACATCATTACCCAGAGCCCACAGCCACCATTTCCGGGCTGGGCTGGGCTGTGGGGCGCATTTTGTGCCATGGGGTCTCTGTAGCGTTGGCTGTGATTTGGTGGACTGTTGCTCCCAGGTAGTGGCAGGGCCTGCGTCCCATTTGGGGGAGCAAGTGTTGCTTTGTGGGTGCCAGGTCCACAGTGCCATTTCTCTGTAAATGGCCAGTGTGCATCACTGCAGCCCCTGCAATGAACGTCTGACCCCTGGTGGTCAGTGTGAGTCATAGCAACTGGTCAGAAGGCCAAACACTTAGCGTATTAGCCTTTTGTTTACATAGATAGTATGTATCTATATATATAGTATGTATATACTATTTTTACATTTGTACCTATACATAGTATATATATATATATATATATATATATATATATATATATATATACACACATATATATATACACACACACACACACACACACACAGTGCCCAGATCATTATGACCACCCCATCAGTACTTCGTTGGGCCACCTTTTGCCTTCAATACTGCGGTGATTCTTCTTGGCCCTGACTCCATGAGATGTTGAAAGGTGATGCGAGGAATCTGACACCATGCTTGATGAATAGCAATGTCCAGTTCTGTGAGATTTGATGGTTGTGGAACCAGCTGCCTGATGGCTCCTTTAACTTCGTCCCACAAATGCTCAATTGGATTGAGAGCTGGTGATTGTGGGGGCCACCTAAGCAAGGTAAAGTCTCCCTCATGTTCTTGAAACCACTCCTGCACAATACGAGCACCGTGGCATGGCGCATTGTCTTGTTGGAAGAAGCCATCTCCATTGGGATACGCCATCAACATGATAGGATGAACTTGATCAGCAATGATACTTAAGTATGTTGTGCTATTCAGACGTTTATAACTGTCTGGCTCTCTAGCAACTTCAGTGTGAAATTGTAGTAAATTTGCCTCCACACGTCAGGTGGTCATAATAATCTGGCCACTCAGCGTATATATATACACACACACACACACACAGCAGTACACTCACACCTGCCTTAGTGACGTGCTGCCGGGCACCATGTGCTGAGACTCAGGACCTCATCCCTGTCCCCTACCAGCCCCAGGTCCACATCAGCTGGGAGAGCAGTGAGGGCGGCAGCACCACCTCAGGCCCAGCCTCCGTTCACGGCTAACTCAACGGCTCCCAGTGCGTAGCCGGTTGAAAGCAATCTTGCTACCCATCAGCTCAGTGAAGCACATGGTTCATTCCGGTCAGGGTTTAGCACAGGCGACTGGTCAGTTTGTTAATGAATGGACAGAAAGACGCATCCATAGTCACTCCGCCTCAGAGACCTCCTGGTTACCCGGTGACCCTCTGCCGTCTGTTTTCACAGCGAACATTGTGATGGCTAGTAACTTACACTGTCACTTCTAGCCCGGCCGGTGCGGCTCAGTGGTTGAGCATCGACCTATGAACCAGGAGGTCAGGGTTTGATTCCCAGTCAGCACTCATGCCTGGTTGTGGGTTTGATACTCAGTGTGGGGTGTGCAGGAGGCAGCCAATCTATGATTCCCTCTCATCTCTGACGTTTCTATCTCTCTATCCATCTCCTTTCCTCTCTGAAATCAATAAAAATGTATTTAAAAACAACAACAACAAATAAGTAAATATAACACACGACTCCCAAAAGCTTGTGTTTATCCAAGCGGATGGCACCATTGCCGAGTTAGACTTCACATCGCATTGATGCCCACAGCCGAGGCCTCCGACTCCTCGCAGCCCTGCTTCGGCCTCCGACTCCTCGCAGCCCTGCTTCCTGCAAACGCCCTGCAAAAGCAGCTCGTCTTTCACGGAAAAGCAGCGTCAATAGGGCCGCACTCCCTCACCTGCCACCGTTCCCACCGCCCTCCGCACGTGGGGCCCACAGGAGCCCTGCCGACCTGAGTGAGAACTGCTCCTGCACCCACGCTGTCCCCGTGTCAGAGGCAGCGTTGACCGTGACCCCGGGCTCCCTCAGTGAAGAACACGTGGAGGAAGACACTGGATTAAAGAACTAAAAATAGGCCGTGCTCCCTCAGGGCCTCGTCTGCTCAAGGCTGGGGGTCTTTTGTTCTTCACAGCTTCCTGGTAAAGGCGCAGATCAGAGGAGGAAATAACCACCCTCCGCGGTACTCATCCTCTCTAAGGGCAAGCAAGGACTTGCAGAAACTCCGAGGTGCTCGTGGACATGAAGGGCACGGCGCAGGCCTGCATTCCTGTGATACTGTGCAGCCATCAGGCCCAGCATCCATCCCTAGTGGCGAGAAGGAGAGAGAGTACCGGGGACCCCAGGACCTGGACCGTCTGTGCCAGGGACTGTCAGCCCCGATTCCTGCGGCCTCTCTCCTGACTTGCAAACCAATCCAACCTCGTGTGTCGGGGTCGGGCTTGCAAAGAAGTCAGCCTCTTCCGAAGCTGTGAACGCTGATGTGGGAGGAGGAAGGAGCTCGGTAACCATGAATGTCTTTACAAGGTGACAAAGGGATTGGGACGCGCCACACATTCCGAGCAAGGAGGTGATGCCTGGGAATCACAGACCCACGTGGCAGCCAGGCACCCCCCCCCCTCACCAGATGCCTCAATTTACACCAGGAAGGGGGACATTTCTGCCTCATGCCCCTTCAATCCTTGGCTTCATCTGTGTGCCTTCCAACAAGCATGCAGCTAGCAGCTCCAACGGTGAGGGTGGCTGTGTTGTGTTTTTTATAATTCAAACACCTGTCCACTAGGCGCTGGACGGAGGCCACGGAACAGTTGTCAGATGGTGGCTGTAGTGTTTATAGGCCCGACCCACAGATCTGCCTCCTGGCGCCGAGTGCCAACCGTTATACGGCCAGACATCTGGCCGCTGACCGGCCGGCTCCTGCTCCATTTGCGCGCTTCGCCGATGCTGGGAAAGCTGGGCCGATTTGGAAATGGCTGTCTCCCTCATTTCTGTCCACAGAGTTGCAGCCGCAACTTCTGGTCGCCTGTTCCCTGCCAGTGCGACCATCAAACCAAGTCAGGGAAGAGCTCCCAGACCTCCCGTTCCCATATCTGCTTCTGCTACGCGCCCCCCAGGACCCAACCCCGCCAAACGCAGTGGAACAGGCGCTCGCGTTCTCCCAGTGCCCAGGGCCGTTTGCAGAAAGTAATCTGAGTGTTGGAGAGGCACTCGGTTCATTTAAACTTGGGGGACAACGTGGTGCTTTATAGGAAATGGCTCTAAACAGCCCTCACAGGCCCACAGAAGTTCACGTTTGCCACCGTCTATACTCTTGCGAGGCAGGGCCCGAGGCAAAGGCGGGCAGAGTGAGCACACCCTGTAATACACATGCCTTTTCCGTGGGGACGGGCAGCCCGGGCTGTGGTGGGGAGCTGGCGGGGCCCTAGAAAGTGGGTCACGTGCTAATTACTGATGGGACTCTGTAGCTCCCCACAGAAGGAGCCTCTGTTTAGTGTTTCTTAAATCCATTCACTCAGCAAGCGTTGCTAGACCATGTCCTCCGTTGGCACATGTGTTCCTAACGCACTGTATGGAGCTGTATGTGTGACAACGCAACAACGACTGTATTTCACAAGGGGAATTCTGACTTTTGGGAAGTTTAGAAAAAAGTCCTCAATTAAACGTTGCCGTGTGTCTAGGGTTGGACACGCAGCTTTTGACTCTGATGTTCTTTCTCAAAAGAGAGCATGAGGTGGCACTTCCTGGTGCGGTGGAGAGCCATCACTCTTCACAAGCCCACCTGTCCTCCTCGCCTCTCCCAGTTTCCTACGGGTTCTCCTCTCCCCCGATGGTGCCCTTTGGGGAGCATCCATGGTGTCCACAGGCCGTGGCCCCCGCTGCCCCCCGGGGAAGGGGTGCTGAGGGTTAATGGTATTTCAATGCAGTGAGGACAGGAAGATGGAGGGAATCCCCAGGTCACGTGGGAGGGAGAGGCCTGATGTTTGGGCTTCTTGCCATTGTAGATCATGAAGGCGACTTCACGACCACCTCTGACGCTACTGACTCATTAAGGCTAAACCATGACGGGCTTGGGAATCTTCACAGTGACGGGGCAGAGGCCCGGGACAACTCCTTGGCAGTCCACTCCCTCTGTTCTTGGCTCCCTCCAGCTTCTTGCCTTAGACAGCGGGTCCCGCCCCCGTCCAGGTAGGTGCGCTCTCGGGGCCACATCAGGAGTTTCTGAGATGTCCACGTGGGGGGGGGGGAGCCCCATGACCTGGACACATTTCACACACACAGACTCTCATTTTCAAGGCGACTCAATAAAATGTCAGTGGAACTTCAATGCCTTCCAGTGACCCGGAGATGGTTCAGTGAGCGGCATTTCCAAATGGAGCCACAATCAAATCCACCCCATACCTACCTGTCCATCACGTGACGGAGTCAGCTTTCCCGTCTCCAGATCTGTAAGGCGTCTCCCAACTCAGGCCTTCCTGTGGCTGCTGAAGGCTCTCCTGCTTCTTACAACCCAGAAGCAGGGCACATACATCCACAGCTCCGGGGCATGGCCTCTGGTGCACCCCACAGCCCCGGGGCGTGGCCTCTGGTGCACCCCACAGCTGTGGGGCGTGGCCTCTGGTGCACCCCACAGCTGTGGGGCACGGCCACTAGTGCACCCTACAGCCCCAGGGCGTGGCCTCTGGTGCACCCCACAGCTGTGGGGCACGGCCACTAGTGCACCCCATAGCCCCCGGGGTGTGGCCTCTCATTGCACATGGCGGGGTGGGAGGTGCAGCTACTACACCCCATCCACACACAGGAATAGTCTTCAGGATGATGAGGTGGCCTCCCCCCTCCCCTCCCCTCCTCGCCTGCTGGAAGGCCCTGAGCTTAGCTTTGCCTTTTCTCACGTCATGCTTCTTTATGCCTGAGCAGGCCCCTGGCCCTGGGAGAGGAGGGCATTTAGGAAGAACCTCAGGACAACCGCCCACCTTGGGAGGGTTCATGGGACTCACTTGGAATTTCAAAAACAGACAATGCCTGGCCCTGTCCCTGCGCTCCTTCGTCAGCGCTGCCATCCGCCCCAGGACACTGCCATCTGCCCCAGTACGCTGCCATCTGCCCCAGGACGCTGCCATCTGCCCCAGGACGCTGTCATCTGCCCCAGGACGCTGCCATCTGCCCCAGGACGCTGTCATCTGCCCCAGGACGCTGCCATCTGCCCCAGGACGCTGCCATCTGCCCCAGGACCCTGCCATCCGCCCCAGGACACTGCCATCTGCCCCAGGACGCTGCCATCTGCCCCAGGACACTGTCATCTGCCCCAGGATGCTGCCATCTGCCCCAGGACCCTGCCATCCACCCCAGGACACTGCCATCTGCCCCAGGACGCTGCCATCCACCCCAGGACACTGTCGCCTGATGGATGGCTAGCCGCCCTGCATTTGGGAAGGCGAGCTGCGAGCTGGGCGCGTAGAAACCAGTGACCTCTCCCCCATGAGTATCGGTGCAGAGTGGCTGGTGCCCCTCGTCAACATGCGTGACATCATTAACTTGGGGGGCGAGGGGCATCGGAAAGGCACCCTTCGTCTCTCTTCTTCTCTGGAGGGACCTTGTGGACCTCCTCGGGCATCTGCATCAGGAGCAGAAGGTCAGGGGACGCTGGGGAGAAGGCGGGACAAGAGGCGTTTGCCACGCGCACAGGTGAGCGCACCAGGTCCCCTCTCGGCAGCGATCACAGGCTCAGTTACCCATCGGCCAGGACACCTTCCGTCCGCCCCATGCCCAGCCCCCGTGTATGCAGAGCTGGTTATGGGGTTAATGAGGAGGATGTACGTCAGCCCGATGCCTACCAACCTTAAGGCCACCCTGAGGCTCCCAGACCATCTCCTGGCATTGCACCCGCGATATCCAGCTCAGTAACGAATCACACAAAACACAGGTCCCCCGTGTGCTAGGCTTTCTGTGTGTGTGTGTGTGTGTGTGTGATAAAGGTGGCTGTCAATGACATGCTATCTGGCTTTTTAAAAACCCACCTAGATTTTTTTTTAAAAAATCACATGTTGTCTGAACCTGTGGATAAATGTGGCTTCATAATGAGAGAGAAACAGGTGTTTCGCAAGAGAGATCTCTGGTACGGAAAGATCATTTTAAAAAAAGATGTTTATACTTTTTTTAAGTGTTATTACAATGTGCTTTTGAAAATGTTGTGTTACCCGCCAAAATGTTTAAATCTAGAACCAAGTTCATAAACAAAATAGTCTCACCCATTTATAAATCTCCCCCTTGAAGAATTTCAGGGTTTGAACCTGTCCAGTAAAATATAATGATTTCTGATTATTTTCAAAAATAACTCACAGAAACCAGGGAAGAACATCAACTAAGTAAACTGCAACAAAGGAGTTTTTCATATCCGTACGTAGGCTTCAGATTTTAGTAAGGATACTCAGAGACGATTCTCTTTCACTTGGATATTTATATCTTAGTGAAGGATATTTTAGTCTGGGGTGTTCACCAAAACAGAGTAGAAACAGACCTTCATCCAAGTAAAGTACATCAATATATTAGAGTAATATTTTTAAAAAATCATTTCAATTGTAGTGCTCTTACAAAAACATTAGTCCAATATATTCAAATATCATCATAATTTTCTATGAGTGCAAATGTATGTTCTGTATTATTAATAAAACAATAAACATTGTTTTAAAAATATAACTTCAATTATTTAAATTTCTATTTTCGTATATGTTGAATAATGTGTATATCTTAGTTTAGTGGCACATTATTTAATTTGTCAATGTACATTTATTTTACCCTATATAATAAAAAGCTAATATGCAAATTGACCAAATGGCAGAATAGCCAGTTGCTATGATACGCACTGACCACCAGGGTGCAGACACTCAGTGCAGGAGCTGCCCCCTGGTGGTCAATGCACTCCCACAGGGGGAGCAGTGCTCAGCCAGAAGCTCAGCCAGTAGCCCGGCTCACGGTTGGCGAGAGCAGCGGAGGTGGTGGGAGCCTCTCCTACCTCCGCAGCAGTGCTAAGGATGTCTGACTGAAGACTCCCAGACTGTGAGAGGGCTCAGACTGGGCTGAGGGAACCCCCTCCTCCTCCAGTGCATGAATTTCATGCACCAGACCTCTAGTACATATATAACCAGATATGCATGATCACCTTTTCTTACTGATGAGGAACAATATTGAGGAGTTTGGGGCTGATGCTGTAAGACTCTGACATATCTCTTCCTAACTCAGCCTCATTACTGCTCTGTGAGGCAGGTATTGTTATTCCAACTTTACAGATTCAGAAAGAGGCCCAGAGAGTTTTGGTAGCTCAGCAGCCTGCCCGCAGTCACAGTCAGTAGATGGCTGCCTGGAAATTTGTATGAGACTGAGCATCTGACGTCAGAGCCCACACTCTCACCACTGCACTAGAGCCACCTTAGTGGATGATATGCTTAAGACTCCCCCCAAAAGGCTCAAGGTTAAGTCAAGGTCAATGGGTAGTGCATAATAGTGTTAGGTAATTAGATGCCAAGTTTACTGGGGCGCCCACCTCTTCATGTCTCCCTCTACTTGTGTGCTGGCATGTATTTCAGGGGGTTAGGGTGGGAAGAGGGGCTCATTTCTTCTCTGTTACCCTTTCCTCTGCGAAAACCGATAGCGTGGACACCAGAGCCCCGCGGGTTGGCTGCCGGCCGCGTGTCCTCATTGTGAGCAGGGAACTTAGAGCAAATAGCCACTTTATCACTGACTGTCCTTCTAAACCCAGGCCCCACAGCCACAGCTATAGGATGTCTGTGCATCTCACAGCGGCCACAGAGTTCACCGACGGGGGTCTGAGGGGCCTTCACTCTGTGACCCCCACCCCCCACCTCGCATACAGTCCATTTATGTCTACGCACAGGGCCTTCCGAAACGCGGTTGCTCTGCGATGAGCAGTGATAAGGCGGCGGGGCCATTACTGTCCGTCATGTCACCGAGAGCCTCTCGCAGGGAGATTACCGGCAAGATGGGCGCGATGACAACGAGGCAGATGCGAAATGTTCGAATCTGTCCCGTCAGCTCGCTGCCCACCCGCCTGGCTGAGGCGGGTTTGTCACAGAATCCGCACAGGCTAGCAAGCTGAGGCCACCTATCTCAGTGCCATAGCCCGATCACGCTTATTTTATTATTTTCAAAATATACCCACAGGCTCCCAGCACTCTAATGTGCCCAGGTTCAGGCAGCGGTGAATGTCCGCGGCAGTTACCAGCCTCGGACAGAGGGTCTTATGATGGGAAGAGTGACAGACCCTGGGCTCCTGCTGCCCTGGCAGGAGTCATGTGGTCGCAGTCGCTCATGCACCGCAGTTTGGCCCAATCGCATGGGGCCCTGCGGCCTGCGCTCAGCCTGGCCCACGCTGACCTGAGAAAGTGCACCCTGCACACGCGTGCACTGGCCGTGCCCACGCGGCCCTCTCCCGAGAGGAGGCTGTGCCAGCAGTCAGGCTCCCGTTTCCCAGCCCGTCCCTGTGCCTGGAGATGCCCTCGGGGAGTGTACACTCAGTGAGTCTATGAGCAAGTCCTGTCCTGGAAGCAGAGTCAGTGTGGGTCGTGGGTGAAGAGTGAGCGCCCTGCCGGTGGGGGACCATGGGCAGCGGGGAGGAACAGGCAGTCACACTGTGGCTGCAAGAGGGGGGGGGCATCTGAGTGTGCCATCACCCTACACGTGTGTCAATCTGGGGGGCAGGCGGGGTGCCACGCCTAGGGAAACAACAGTATACTCCACCCCAGGAATGAGAGCTGAAGTGAGAGATGCAAACACCAAAAAATAAATACGAATTATTTTTTTGCTTTGCTTCCCCCTGGGCCAAAATGAGATGGGAGTGCAGATACCTCGATCCCCCTGTTCCACTGGATGAATGCTGTGGCCGCCATATCACCCATCTACCCAGCCCCGCCCATGCACGCACCCACCCGTCCACTCATTGGACATTCCCTGAAGAGCTACATGTTGGGCCCTCTTTCCTCCCAGCACTCAGCACCCTCCTTCCAATGGCATCTCCTCTCCCAGCTTCCCTAGTGCTGCTTGGAATATGCATCTTCTTCTCTTCACACCTGCGTCCCCATCACCTGAGCCTTCCCTGGCAGAGCTCACTGCTTCCACTCCTCCTTCCCCCGGCCACAGCTCCCACCCCCGGCCGCCGACAGCCTGTGCTCCGGGTTTGGCTCGAGACGGAATGAGCTCACACGCTGACCATTCGGGATCCGGTCCCCGCTTCCCGTGGCTCTTTCCCACATCCCTGTGCTCATTTCTCTGCAGACCCCCTTCGTGGAGTAACAATTAGTTCCATGTGTCCAGACCCGTAAGGTGTCCACTGCTGACCAGTGAATGTCATGCCTACATGGACTCTGTCTTTTTTCCTTCATGCCTGTAAATATGTTTGATGAATGAATAACTGTCTCCTCAAAATGCAGCCCAGTCCCAACTCCTCCACAGAACTTTCCGTGACCTCTTCTTCCCAGCTTCACATGATTCCTACACATTTCCTCTGCCTTCCAAACACATCCAGAGCATGCCTCCATTAAGCATAACTCTAATCATGATTGGCTTATGAACCTGCCCCACTTGTCCTAAGAACCCAAGGGTGGGCGTGTCCTCTCCCATTTGCCGTTGTAACCCTATCCCCAGTGCCTTCCCAGACTGAGCACGTTTTTTTTAAATAACTTGTTAATTAAGTGAATAAGCAAATGGGTTACAGAAATAACTATAAGCTGCAATCAGATGCACAAAGTTTGGCTACCAGGATATTCAAAGAGTGAAAAATGTCATCACTTAAGATAAATGAGTTTTTGCTCGATTTGGCTGTTGCAAGTATGAAACACTTGGAATATAAGCTTGGTCATTTCAATAGAGGAAACACAGATGTCTGGATTGACACCTGTTTTGACTCAGGCCAGGAATGGGCTCGAGACCCCTGGAGTCATAAATGCTCTGGATCTTTCAGCCAGGCCTGTGCCTGGGCCGTTCTCAGACCCTCAGGCTGGCGCGCCCTCGGGGAAGCACCTGCACTGGGAGGAGGGGGCTGCGGGCCGGCCTGGCGCCCTGAGAACGGGGTGGTGGGCGGTCATGACAACCTGCGTGGACGTCCGAGGTGCCTGAGAACTGGGCTTTTGGCTTGTATCTCTCTTCCTACTTGGCTTCTGGAACTGACCCTTGACTTGGCTACATCAGACTTTGTAGCCAGAGGCATCATCTTCCAAGATAGGGTCCCAGGGGCCTGCCTGTGACTGTACTTACACGAAAACTGCTCTTCCTGCCTGCCTTTCTTTTCAAACATTTCCCCCTCCTTCCCTCTAACCTCTCTTTCTTGGGATCCTTGTTGAGCACCTAATATTTTTCAGGCTCAGAGCTTGGTGTGATAGGGAAAACAGTATGAGTATTTGCTCCCAAAAAACATATGACCTGGCCGGAGAGCTAATGAAGCACACGCGCAGGGATAAGTCAGTGGGATGTGAGGTATGCGCTGTAGGAGTGGCTCTGAGGAGCTAGGGCTCAGTTCACAGGTGTTTTGTGAACCGTAGTAGCTGATGAAGGCATGTGGCGGACATTGAGAATAGAATGATAAGTAAGGCAATGGCTGAGCACCATATTAACTTCCAGCCTATTGAGGAAGACTGGCCCATCATTATAAAATTAACAGTAGTAAGAAAACTGCTCTAGAAGGATGGGTGAGAGACAGCTTCCAGAAGGGATGCTCCTGAGCAGACCCATGGGGATATAACTTAGCTCCCAGGTAGCTCTCCATGTGCCCCGGGGCCTCTCAGAGGCAGCACACAGGCGAAGGAACAGAATCGGTTCAGAGAAATGATGTGTTTCATGACACATGCATTGAACTTGCGGTTCCTCTGCTATTCAGGGGGACGCATTGAACGGCTTAGAAGAGGAAGAGACTCTTTGACATGGGAGACCATGCAAGGTCTTACCTGAGACATGGAGAGAGGGAGGAAGAAAGGAAGTGCAGACCGAGTAGAATCCTGCAGGTCAGATGCTGTATGAAGACCGAGATAGCACAGGGGCAGGAAGAGAGCCTGGCTCGGCTGAGTGCTGTAAGGATGAGCAGCTGAAGATAAAGCAGAAACGTTTAGAGCCAGGCTAAGAAAGTCTTCCAGGGTTTGTTTTTCATCCATCACTCCTGGGTGTGCTTTGTTGTGTGTGTCTGTTTGCTTGCTTTTTAGATTCTAGAGGAAATAACGTTCTTTTGAGGTCTTTGGGCCACAGAAGTTACACAATGGAAGGAGTGATAGCTACACGGCAATAGTGTTGAACAAAATAAAATTATGCAGAGTCACCATTTTGAGAACTCTCACTGTCCTAACATGTGAAACCTGGGAGAACCAAGCATTAGTGTCATTTGCGATTCACAATAATTCTCTGGGGAAAGCAACAATTTGTCCAGAGATTTCAAACTCAGGTCAGCTAGACTCCAAACTTCATAGAAGAGACTAGGAGCAACTAGGGTTCTAAGAAGGCCCTTTTAGGACATAAAATCTGAGCTGAGGCCTTAATGGTGACACGGAGCCAGCATGTGAGGATCAGCAGGGGGAGGCCAGGCCTGGGAGCAGCTGGTCCAAATATCAGGAGGATGACGCTGTTGTGATCAAAGACTAGGAATAAGACGAGTGTGGCGCAAGCAGTGAGGGCAAGGAGGGGTGTGTGTGGAATGAGGTCACAGAGGCAGGCAGGGCTGGAGCCTGCAGGACTTAGAACTGGATAACGGGTTTGGGTTTGATGGGAGTGCAACAGTGATACACCAGCAGGTCCTGGACGGGTGACATGTCTGTATGACATAGTCTCATTCACAATTTTAAAAGATTAACATTAGGAATTTGCTAGACAAAGAAGGGTGGGATGCAAGGGGAGAATTCTATGAGCAGAAACAGCACAGGGGAAGCGACTCTGCATGGGTACAATCAAAGGTTCACGTTGAGGATGATGGTGGTGATGAATGTCTTGCAAGGTCTTGCCTAGGAATTTTCAGCAGAGCAGGGACAAGATCAGATTTGCAGTTTAGGCCCCTCCCTTCAGCAGCTCTGTAGAAATGAGAGGGGCCAACTGGCAGCTGGGAGACCAGTAAGCCAGATGGGAAATCATGGGGCCTGAGAAGGCAAGGGAAATAGAGAGGTCTAGAGGGAGAGTATTTGAGAGCAATTAAGATAGAAAAATCTTCAAGATGTCAGCAGTGCAGATGGAGAAAAGCTCAGGGCGATTCCTGGTCTTCCGGAATGACGGGCTGAGTGAATGGTGATGACTGAGACTATGGGAATCAGGTTTTCAAAAAAAAAAAAAAAGGTGTTTCCAGTTTGGACACAGCGACATTTATATAAGGGTCATCAGAGTGGAGCTATTCTGGAGAGAGGGTGGAAGAAAGCATCTGGAGTTCAGCAGAGCTGTGAGTGGGAGATGAGGATGTGGGAACTACTCATCTAAAAGGGTGACCTGATGCCCTGGGTGCAGAAAGGGTCACCGCTGTGAGGAGAGTAGACCCAGGTTACCCAAGTCACATCCTCAGGGACACGCTGACATTGCAGCTGACACAGAGCAAGGCTGTGAACCAGATTGAGACAGACTGTTCGAGAGGTAGGAGGGGAATAAAGAGAGAAGGGTCAAGGGAAGTAAAACAAAACTATGGATTAGCTGCAGCCATTTGGAAGTAAGCAGTGAGCTCAGATTCATCGAGCTGTAGAGAGTGAACCTCGCTTTCTAGATGCTTCACTGGGAAGGGACACGGGAACATGAAATGGGGGCTGCAAGGGGTGCAGGGCCCAGGGAAGGTGCTTCTCAAAGACGCAGGAATGGTAAGTTCGGTCTTGTGCTTTCAGCTGAAAGTGACATAGAAAGGAGGGCTGAATGTGCTGGAGAGAGAGATGGAAGAGTGCGAGTCCTCGAAGCGTGGGACGATGAGTGTCCAGGACAGGCAGGGGCCCGAGCGCAGTGCCTTCTCCAATACCCTCTCTCCCTGGAGCCGCTTCTTCTGGGCACTCATCTTGGTCAACCGGCAGCAAGTCATTTTAGCTTCATTGACTAAAACTGACCGACCTCGGTTTTTGTCTCCCATTCATATTCATCTTCTCTCTCTTTTCATCAAGCAACTGCCCCCACCCGCTCAACCCAGCCAGCTGTAATGCCCTATGGTCACCTCCAACATCTCCAACATGGCGCTCCTCCTCCTAGGGGCTACGGGTGGGGCCAGGTCTCTACAGGAGGCAGAATGCTGGGTTGGTTTTCATAGATGCGGCTGAGATGTACGTCTTATCTCAAAATTTCACTTTCTATGAAGTAAGTGCTCTTATTCCTACCTTTCAGAGGAGGAAACGGACGCTCAGGAAAGCTGACTTCCCCAAGGTCATGCAGTGGGGAGGGCAGTTGTGGTGGATCGGAGCTCTGACCTGTATAACTCCCAGGCCCGCTCCTCCCCGGCCTCGTTTTGAAGGCACACTCCCGCGGGGTTGGGGGTTAAGAGCAGGGGGCCTGCACAGAGGTTTTGGCAGAAGCCAGACCAAGGGGATGGCGGGTGATGACAGTGGGGATGGAGAGACAGGATGGCGCTTTGCAGGGAACCATCCTTCAGGCAGGATGCACTGGACTTTGTCTTGGATGGTTGTGGGGCACTTCTGAAAACTGTGCCCCAAACTGGCATGATCTGTGCCCAGGTCTTGGTTTCTAAAGAACCTTCCAGCCTTGGCTGGTTTCAGAGCTAGGGCAGAGGAAGCACAGGTGAGCCTGGGTGGCTGGTCATGCCGGAAAGCACCGCGGAGCTCGGAGATTAATGAGATTGTGTCACAAGGACGCCGGAAGCCGTGGGAACTGGCTCGAAGGGATCGCCATGGCCGCATTGGAGACCATGCGAGCGACGAAAGAATAATGAGTAAACAAGACGGAGAGAGCCCAGGCACCCAGGATGCTGTGAGGAAGGGAGGAGACAAAAGAAGGGGCAGCTGTCCTCGACGACAGACGCAGGAGAAGAATGGAATTAGGAGAGCACCACTCGGCAACATAGCATGAGTGATGGCAGCCACGCGTTGTCAGTGGATGGATGCTCGAACCACCGGGCGGGTGGTGACCGGGGGTGGTGACCGGGGGTGGAATGTTAACACAGACCTAGCGTCTCTCCGCAGAGCACTGTTAACTACAAAAGTGGAAATGTGCTTTCACAGTGGAGAACGGTTCTGATAACAAGTAACAAAGTCGGCAAAGGCACAGTGGTCGGTGGGGGCCTCCTTATGCGATGCAATGGGGGCACAGAGCATGACGAATGTCATGTCCCTATCATTGAACACCTTAACCTGGACCTACGAATGAGGACACACAGATGGGGACTGACCTGGCCGAGTAGCCGCGTCTCCAGGAATCGCTGGCTGATCTGCAGATTTACAAGATGAACACGAATCACATTTCTCGCGTGTTTCCTATGATGGGAGGAAAGAAGGAAGAGGAAACACATTGAGTGCTTCGTAAGTGCCAGGCATGGCATTTCGTGTTTTACTCAGACCTCATGGTCACCAAGGTTGCTTGGGTATTGTCTCTTGACAACTGTGGAGACGACCATCGCCTTCCCCGAGGTCTCAGAGCAAGCGAATGGCGGTGCCACAGGGACCCGCTCCTGAGTGTCAGGAGCAGAATAAGGAGACAGTTACCAACCCACCCCCTGCTGGTGCCGGGAGGCCTCCCAGACCCGGGGCGGTCTCTGCTGCGAGGCCGGCGGCACAGGAAGCCGGTTGCCACCTGCACCCTCGCCCCATAGCTGCCCTCCGGCGCGCCCCAGGTGAGTGCGTGTCCCAGGCACGTGGGCTGTTTCTCGCGTGATGATGCCCGTGGCTGGCTGGGACCTTTAGCAGCGACTCCATATCATCTCAGCCCAGGAACAGCACTCTCTATAGTAGACAAACCCTGTGGCTTCAGACACTCGGCTGACATTCCATGATGTGAAGGTGTCCTCCGGGGACAGCCTCTTACTATGGCCGTGTGGATGTGCAGGCCTGGACTCCTGCCACAGCCCGCTTCCAGCTGTCCTGCTTTGATGAGTTATTGCAGATACCTCCCAGGCTTCACCTCGGAACTCCACCACGAGAAGACGGCGGGAATGCCCAGGGAGTTGTCATGGCAACCCCTAGATACCATCTTCAGAGTGCCCCGTGGCGGTGGAGTCCGATTTATCACAATTACATGCATGTATAGGCAACCAGCGCCCAGGAAGTGGGCCTGACTTGTAATTCTAGGGACCACTCTCACCCTGTTGGCAGCAAGGTTTTGGAGAGCTGTGTCTGGATGCTGGCTTAGGCGTGGCTGGGGGTGCTGTGCCCACAGGCCTGTACCTCCAAAGCCAGCGGGGATTTTTTTAAAAGCGCTCTCTCACCCTCGCACTTGGTGGAAGAAAAACGTCAGTGTTCAGCCGTCTGAGGACCTTTGCAGGAGCGGCCCTCCTTCCTCAGAACCTTCCGCTTCATCTCCTCTTTGTTCATGGCCCGGGCGGAACCCACGGCAGCGCGACCCCCGCCCGCAGGCCCCTGCTCCCAGGCGGGGTGGCGCCGGGCTGCCCAGCGCCAGTGCAGTGGGCGTTCGTCTAGTGTTGTCATTGCAATTTTATTGCATCTCGTGATATGCACAGATGTGCTTGGTAAGCATCCCAAGAGGAAGCGAGGCTCGGCTCAATATCCCTGCTCCCAGCTGACACGCCTCTCGGAATCTCTTTCTGGGCTAGCTCCTCGGGGAGGTGGGAGCCATTTAAAGTCTCTGGATTTTGGTGTTTTAACAAGGGTTTAATTACGAAGGTAAGTGCATGCACCTGCTAAGGCGCTCCTAATTATTTGATAATGGTGCAATCTTTCTCAATCCAGCCCGTTCTGTGGTGGAAGCTGCACTAATGAAGCACACTGAGAGAAGCGTCTCCCCCAAAGTGGAGGGAGCTTATTTAAATTAAATAAATTTGCAAAGGGCTGAGTTCCCACCACTGGCCTCCACGATGACGCGTGGGCATTTCCTGCTGGAAGCCCGTGTGCGCCGCGTGGACGAGGCAGGCTTCCTGCGACCTGCTCTTCCGTGTCTTTAGGTGACATAGTGTCGCCCCTCCGATGTGATGTCTCCCCGGCTGCTGCCCGTGCTCCTCCTCGTCCCACCATCTTTATAAAAGGAAAGGAAAGAGGCAACAGCAACGGAAAGCCCCACCTGATTTCTTCTGTGGTTCACTTGGCAGCAGCGGGCAGACGCGCTGTTTCGACAACGCGAGGCATTTCCTCCCTCCACCTGGCCCTCCCGCTGCCACATGTGGTCTGTGGCGGTTTAGGAATAAGATCTTCGCTCCAACATCTGCGAATTAGCACCTTGCGTCGCCGCCTCGCTGGAAACTTGCTGATGGTTTGCAATTGCAGTCAGTCAGACTTGACACCACCTCCAAGAGCTCAGCCTCTGTTGTTTGGGACTCAAGAAAAGGAGGTTCCAGCAGGCAGATGGCTTCCACGTCACCATGAGGCTAGCGACAGAGCCTCCCCTCCTCCAGGCACATCCCACCTCACACGCAAGTCACTCTCCTACACCAATTCCACCTGCTCGCTGCTCCTCCCCGGGTGCTTTTCTCCTGACCTGCTTGGGTGAACGGGGCGGGCCCGCCCGTTTTTAGAGGGCCGCCCTTCCCATGGTTCTCCATGTGGAGATTGACAAGCTTCCTTAATAATCCGATTTCCCTGAATTTTCATGTAAACCACACAGAACTAAAAATTCCCCAACCAAACAAAAGCATTGCTTTAAACGCAGCAATGACCCGCCGTCAAGGCTTTAAACCGTTTACCAATGACAGTCAAGACGAGGAGCAGTGGGCGAGGGCACACACGGCTGAAGTAAGACGGTGGCCGCGGAGGGTGGAGGGGTCCTCGTGCTCAGGACCCACCTCCGCGGGCTGCTGATGGGTGAGGGCGGCTTTCAGTTGTGCCCGGGTTCACCGCCTCCTGCGTCACCGGAGCTGCGTGGAGCTATGGCCACACAGGCCTAGATCACACCGCCCCTGTTTCACCACCTCGTCCAACTGGGCCGGGGAAGGCAGCCACTGGGGGCCGGAAAGAGCAAGCAGAGGCCTGGTGGGAGGGGTGCAAGTGGAGGCAAAGAGCACAACTTGCAAATCAGAAGGCGCTGGGGCCTCCCAGCTGATTCCTCGGTGTCCTAGAGATTTCTGTTATTAATGTGGCTTGGGGCATGTACTGCTGATAATTACTCCTAGCTGGAATAATTAATAAGAATAATTGCTCAGCACGAAAGGGGGAGAGGAAGCTCTGGGAGCAGGAGGAAGCAGGCTGGAGGAGCCGGGGCTCCCCGGGCGCATGTGCGGAGACAGGAAGCTCAGCAGCGAGCGGCCTGACTCTGAGAGCTGTCTGGATGCCAAGGGCAGAGGCGGAGAGGTGCCGGGTGGGGCTGAAGTCGACACTCTTACCTTGGAACAACGTGGAAAACACGCGGATCGTGGCTCCAGTGTCAGGGCCTCGCTTTGGAAGCAGCAGATGGAGGCTGCATGAAAAAACACAGCAGCGTCAGGGCGTGAAGACTTGGCCTGGAACGAGCAGACAAGACTGGGTGCCTGGGACGAGCCCAATAGTGACCGCAGGAGGGCAGCAAAAAAAGAAAGAAAGGTACGAACTATGCCCTGATGAGAGTTTGGGAGAGTTTATCCTAGCTTGAGAGAAGAAAGGCATCCATTAGGAGTCAGCATTGGTGTTGACAGTGTGTAAAATCACCACAATTTGATGTAATGGGGTAAATTTTCTCAACACTACGTAGGGTTGCCAGCACAGTTCTTCCCATTATGGCTTCCTCCATGTTGCACTTAAATATTCCCCCAAAGGCAGCACAAGCCTGTGCTTGGCAGAATGTGAAGAGGTGACTAAACTGGATGTGAAAACTTAAGTGTAAGCAGCACAGGAATCTGGCAGCCAGACTCCAATCATGGCGTGCAGAGCCAGGGGCCGAGCTGGTGCGGAGGGAGGGTGTGCTCGGCCCTCTGCGGGAGAGGTGAGCTCAGAATAGCCCACAAAGGCGAGGGGTGACCGCACATAATTCCCTTTCTTCCAGGAACCACACGGGAAGACCAATTAAAGCCAGAAAAGATGGATTTCCCAAATTATCCCGTCCTCAACATTGACTGTCAGGCATTGCATGTCAATGGAGAATGCCCTTAACCGTCTTTCTGTGTATGCAACACACATGGATTATCATTGTAATGCAAGAGAAGACATCCTAACTCAGCCAATGGTAGGTGTTTAGGAGGGGCCTTGCCAAGGTCAGTTTCTGTCCACAGTGGGGGTGATAACCCCCTCACCAAGCTCTCAGCAGCTTGGAGTGGTGGCCCTCCCTGGGATGGGGCTCACCTGCCAGAGGACAGCTGTCGTCATCTTGAATTGAACAGCTTGGTGGCTCTACAGCCTCCAGGGACTTCCAAGGGGAAGAAGATTCGATGCCCAATGCTTCTGAGAGGAGGGGCAGGAGCAGGGTCAGAGGACCAGATGTAAACCAGGCTTCTGGTGTTAGGCCAGGAGACAAGGCCAGGCAGTGCCACCAGGAGACAGGGTGGCGGAAAAGTCCCCAGGGCAGGTCACAGTCACTATGTTTTGAGGAAGCTTTGCCTGTCCTAATGGTACATGGCATTTCTTGACAAACAAGAAACTGAGCTAGCCCTTGAAGTTGCTCCCAGTTCCCCAGTCAATGGACCTGAGGAGTGTGGGGGCCCAGACCAAAGCTGTCGCAGGGAGCCATCCATTGAAGTGAACCTTTGGGCCCACCCCTCTGAATGGAGGCCTGCACAGTGAGGCGGGGGGTGGGGGCGGGGGCGCATACAGAGGTAGCAGGAGGAAGAGACGATGATGGTCCGTTGGTTCACTCACAGTGATGGTGTGCTTATGACACGCCTGGCATTGTTTTAAGTACGTTCCATCGACTGACTCATCTGTGTAATCCTCGCAAGTGTAGGAGACAGAGGTGGTCGCTGCCCCAAGTTAGAGATGATGAAACTGGATAACACGGGTGCTAGGGACTTGGTCCAGGTCACAGAGCTGGTTAGTGGCCCAGTCGTCTGCCCGGGGCCTTCCCTTTTAGTCTCTACAACATGCAATCACACCATCCTCCACTTCCAACTCCTTCCAATCCGGAGCCACAAAGCAAGGCAGGGGTACCTCTCCTGTCTCACCTTCATACTCAGGCCTCTGATCAGGGACTTCTCTTCCTTGGGAAGGATGCCCTGGTGTTTATTTTCATGTCAGTTCGTCTCCATTGAAACGTCAGCGTGGAGCAGCGGATACCGTATACTGTCCCGCAGCTTCCTGGAGCTGGGATAACGTGCTACCCTGGTGAGGTTTAGGTCTAGGTTGATGTCTCCTCTTCTCAGCCCACAAAGGCTGCGATGAGTTTGGGAATTATCCAGGGGCCAGATTCATCCAAAAGGAAAACCTTGTCAATTACCAAAGAGGGCGGATTTATTTAGACCCATCTTGAGACTCAGATGGTCTCATGCTCCGGCAGTACTGGGTCCCTTCTGAGTAGTGAATTTCCCAGATGTCTTAGGAAACATTCCACCCCTGAATGGAGTTGCAAGGCAATCTGAATTCCCAAGGGAGCCAGTTCCCAAATATAAGTTTTAGCTTGTTTACCTTCAACGGGGAGCCGGTTACAATAGTTCCCTTAGGATTCTGCCGTTGGCACTCCATCATCCCCATCTTGTAGGGATCGGAGCACGTCTCTTCCCACGTCTCTTCCCAGCTACGCTGAAGGCTGCATTATTTCCCAAATGCTCAAAACTGAGCCAGCTTGTCCCCGTCCCAGAGGAGCAAACAAAACCCTGGCAAGGAAAGGCAACTTTCAAACTCCTCTCCCCATGGACCCTTAGGGACAAAGCCACATTAGAGGAGACCGGCTCTGCAGCCTTGCGGTCTCCCTGCTAGTTGTCTGGCTCAGAGCACATGGACTTTGCCTCTTTTCCTTAGCTATAGGTCCTTCTCCTCTCCACTTCTGCTTGCTGACCTTGAGATCAGACCTCTCCCTTTTTAGGAGAAAGGCTCAACCTTACAGAAGCAAAAAAAGAATAGTGATATTTTAAATTTAGGCTTATGCGGCAGGATGAAGTCAGTGTTAGCCACCATATTCTCTCCAGTGCCCAGCAAAGTAGGCATGCAATAAACAAATGGAATCAGAAGACGGAACATTTCTACAGAGTCAGGAAAAAACATTTCCACATACCAACTTAGAGACACACTGCACGGCTAAGTTACCTGAAAATTTCCCCCCCACCCCCCCGCCCCTGGGTCCTATTTTGGGATTTGGTATAAAGCTGTGGGCTTCAGCAGCATTTGTGGATATATTTTTTCGAGATCTGGGAAAGCAGTAGCCAACCTCCCGAGGAACAGATGTAGCATAATGTGGTGAGAAATGGCCTAGACATGAGGGTCAGCGATTCTGTTCATGGCTCCTTATCCATGGAGCCAAGCATCGCTCCCTCACGCCTTGGGGGTCTCCATTTCCTTTTCGCTAATATGGACAGTCTGGTCAAGGTAACCTCTAGCAATGAATCAGGATGCTCTAAGGTACAAGTGACCAACAGATCAAGTGAATATGTCTTCAATAAATAATGAGAAGTCCAGAGGCGAGACGTGCCAGGGCTAGTTGGGTCAATTCAACTCCGCTTTCAAGGGTGCAACCTCTCTCCTCTTGCTCTGCGGCCATCCGCAGCACTTTGCTGTGCTTTCCTCGTGGCTCTTTCCCCTCTTGGGCTCACAGCGACCACCATAAGCTTCATATGCAGGTGGCAACATTTAGAAGAAAAAACAGAACCTGCTCTGCCTGTGTCCTTTCTCAAGAAAGCTCGACAGACCTCCCCTCACGTCTACTCGGAGAAATTGCATCATAGTCACTGGGGGATCCATGACAGCCGTGATCCATCACCTGGGCTGGGGAGGAGCCAGCTCCAAGGGGGTCTGACAGCAAGGACGAGCCTAGAGAAAGGCTGCTGGCTGGGAAGCTGAGATTTTCCACCACAAGGATCAGTGCAGGACTCAGAGGGAATAAGAAAGCGGATAAAAGTTGACAAAAGGAGGGTGGGAGACAACAGAAAGGCCAGGCCCCAATTTGAAGAGACCCTCCACGGCCACCACCACTCACCTGCAGTGACTCTAAGTCTGCGCCCGGCCTGATGTCTAACAGGCAGCCCACAGGCTCCCCTGCTGCCGGCTGAAGAGGCCTTGCTCCCATTTGTTAGGATGAGGAGAGGCTCACTTGATCACTGCAGAGGACTCCCTCCCCAGGACGCCCGAGCTGGGATTAGATCACCCATCACCGTGCTGCTCTCTATGAAAGGACAGAAGTGACAGTCCACCCCTTAGGTAGACAGACCCGTCCCCCGAGTACCCTATCCTTCCTTCTTTTCCTCCCTCCTCCTTCCCTCCTCCTTCCCTCCCTCCTTCCCTCCCTCCTTCCCTCCCTCCTTCTTTCCTTCCTTTCTTCCTTCCTTCCCTCCTTCCTCCCTCCTTCCCTCCTTCCTTTCTTCCTTGCCTCCCTCCTTCCTTCCTTCCTTCCTTCCTTCCTTCCTTCCTTCCTTCCTTCCCTCCTTCCTTCCTTCCTTCCTTCCTTCCCTCCTCCCTCCTTCCCTCCTTCCTTCCTTCCTTCCTTGCCTCCCTCCCTCCTTCCTTCCCTCCTTCTTTTCTTCCTTCTTTTGCTCCCTCTGCTGATATATTGTTAGCTTCTGTGTGACAAGCTCTCTGCTAGGTTCAGGAGTACAGTAGGGACAACAAGGACATATTCTCTGCCTTGTGTTACCACTGAGTTTATATTTTAAATCAGCAACTGCTTGTAGCAGGGGGAGGGAGAAGGCAGTTCCACAGAGAGGAGGGGATTCCTGCTCAGCAGGAGGAGTTCAACAGCTGCGCTTCTCCCCATGCCTATGCTTCTCCCAGGGGCAAAGGGGGAACTGTCAGCTGGTGAGAAGGGAAGAAGGAACTGAGCATGCCCAGCTCAGACTCTGTCCCTCCCTCCCTGAGTCCCTCCGCTCTCTAACCAGCCTCACCCAGGCCCACTCCCTCCTCTGCACCTGCTCCTCTAACCCCAAGATACCAAGTATGATGTTCTGTCACCAGGACATGTTGGCACCAGGGGAGCATGAAGAACCCAAGAGATCAAAGTTATTTCAGGGCGTCAGAGAAACCTTCTTGAGGCGGGAACATTTAAACCGAGGCCAGCAAATGAAAAGAAGAAAGACGGAGAGGGAGGATTTGTATGGGAGACCATGCGGTTGGGAAGAAAGTCCTGAGCTTAGAGAACTCTTGTAAAGGATGGAGGGAGAGAAGACTGGCTCCTGCAATTAGCACCTTCTTCCCGGCCTCTCAGGTGGTATACGGAAGGGTCCTATTTCAGTTTGGGGGTTCATTCATTCATTCAGTCATTCAGTCAGTCAATCTATTGTCACTCTCCTCGGGGAAGAACCATGATTCTGAGGTAGATGTGGTCCTTGATCTCAGGCCATCAACTTGGATGCAGACGTGCAAGTGAATTAGTTCGTAACACCTTCTCGGCGCCCTGCCGGCCAGTGACCGGGTTCATGGGTGAAGAGAGGATGCTATGAGAGGAGAGGAAGTGACACTTGAGTTGTGTGGCTAGAAATGAGTGTTGTACCGAGTGCATGAGAAACGGTCGTGTCTACCTCGCGCCTCCCCCGGCATCTCCACCTTAGAAATCGGTGACTACACGGCAGCGCTCCTGGTTCCTCGGCATCAGCACCCCGTCCACTCTCACAGCCGGTGATGTCACTGGGAGACTATGCCTGGCACAGATGGGTTACACCCCCAGGGCAAATCAGAGATGAAATGCGATCTCTTTAAGAACGAATTAGCTTCAACATAACACAACAGTCGTGACTTTGTGGGAGATCTGGAAAGTGGTTTACATTGCTGAACTGTCCCAGATGGCAAACACCAGCAGGGCCGTGTGTGAAGACGGATGAATGGTGGGTATGGTTACAGATGTACCGTACGTGGGGGCGCGCACATGTGTGGAATGAACGTATAAGAGAGCGTAGAATTTCCTGGCCTCCTGGACAATGACCCTTTATGTCTCATGGGCCGCACAAATAAGCCCACAGCTCCCAATACACGGAGCATCTAACTGATAACAGAATATCTCAAACCAGGGAGCCGTTCAAAGAAAATACAGTCCTCGGGCAAGGAAAGTATGGGTCAGTACACATGCAAAGGACACTTGGGCGTCCGTGTAAGACAACACCGGCAAGAAAAGGCTTGAATCACGAAGCCAGGTGACTTTGGGAAGAATGAGGGGAAGGGTTCGGCTTCCTCCCTAAGAATGGCAGAGCTGGGCCCCGGAGGACGGAGAGCCGGGGGCTGTGGGAAATGAAGGCGAAGGGCCAGGTCCGCTGGCCTGGCGAGCCGGTGGCTCCATCGTGAGCTCCCAGTCACACAGGGTGCACACGGGACGGAAGGCAGGAGGCATCCTGGGGAGAATTCAATTAATTCAAGGAATCTCAGAGCTCAGGCGTCACCTCTGCCGGAATGAGGAGCCCCTGTGCGGGGACATGGGCATCCCAGCGCAGCAGATCAATTTTCGAGGAGCCTGCGAATCGGCAGCTGCTCCGCTGTGCCCGGCTGTCCCTCACAGGCCCCGTCAGTGCCACCTCTCGCCCTGAGCAAGTGGGACTTGAAACCCCACACCAGGCTGAGACAGGAGGCCCCCAGGAGCTGCGGAAGGTCCCGGCTCTTCCACCAGGTCGCAGGGCCCCCGAGGACCTGGCCTCCTGGGCTCGGACTGGCTGGTCAAATGACCAGGACTGCCTGACGCGGTGGGAGCCGCGGGAGCTTAATGCCCCGGGCAGAGCTGAGCGCACAGCTGAGGAACAAAGTCCTGCCGGGCCCTGTGGAGCGCGCCCCTGGGGCCACTCGGCTGGCCTTCGGAGCTTTGTGTCGCATGATTAGCCGGGATGAAGGGGCAGCTGCAAACCTTCATTTCCTGGGGACACAAAGGACCAGCAACAATATAGGGGGAGGATTTGAATGTGTAATAGGCAGCGGCCTAATCCGCAGTGGAGGACAGTCCATGTGGACAAAAACCACCTCCTGGCGCTTCTTAGGCATTTCCCCATTCAGACGGACCCTCTATGAGTTCCCCCAGCAGCTCAGCCTGGAGAGGTGGGGGTGGTCGGGGTGGGGGGGTTGGGGGAGTAGGGGGGTTGGGGGGACAGGATGCTGCTGCTGGAAAGAGCCACGCCCACTCCCCTGGACTCCTGCGCCCTCTCTGCAAGAGGCAGACCAGAGTTTGCAGAACAAGGTTGTGTGCACCTGGTTGGGAGAATATTCCAGATGGAAGAATGGCCACCCAGGTCCACTAGGAATAATTTGCCAGCGACCAGCCTTCTTTTATGGAACTCTAAATCTCCAGCCGGGGGAGGGAATTTTTAAAAATACTCAATGCTTTCTTCATTCTTAGATTTAAAGAAAAAATAGGTGCCGTGTGTGTGTGTGTGTGTGTGTGTGTGTGTGTGTGTGTATTTAAGTGCTGTTGCCAATCAAATCAGCTGCTGGAAAAGAAAAGTTCCACCTTCATCTTTGTTCTGGCCCAGTCGGCTCTAATCTTCTTGCAGTGCAGAGCACAGGTGAATAGAAAAAAGATGCCTGGGTCAACAGGAAGTGCCTCACGCAGGGCCTGGCTTTCACAGGGGGACAAAAGGGCCAGATGTTCTGACGGGGCAGGGCGCCCTGCTGGGAGCAGACGGGCCCTTCTGGGATCTTCAGAACAGGGCTGTGTACCCAACCCTCCATCCTCACAACAGGGCTGTGTACCCATCCTCCATCCTCACAACAGGGCTGTGTACCCATCCTCCATCCTCAGAACAGGGCTGTGTACCCATCCTCCATCCTCACAACAGGGCTGTGTACCCATCCTCCATCCTCAGAACAGGGCTGTGTACCCATCCTCCATCCTCACAACAGGGGTGTGTACCCATCCTCCATCCTCAGAACAGGGCTGTGTACCCAACCCTTGGAGAGATCCCAGGCAGGAGCTTCCCTCAGGAAGCAGGGACGGGATATCTGCATACACACCAGCATTGTGAGGGAAGCCATGTTAATCTCATTGATGATGAAAACCCTGCCTGGAGGAGAGTTCACTCAGGACCAGGAACTTTATTTACCTGATCTTAGGTTTTCATGACAAAGTTGAGAGGTTGGCCTTCTTATTCCCATTTACAGGTGAGTTCGTGTAGGCTAAGAGAACTTCTGTAATTTGTCCAAGAACATTCTCGATGTTAGATGTTGTGTAGCCCAACTTGGAGCCCTGGGCTGTGTGACGGTAGACCCACCTGGGCCCCAGCCCACGTGTGATGTGAGAAATCAGAGAAAGCTGCTTGGAACTCTGGGATGACTGTCTCATTGCCGCCAGGTCCTGATGCTCCACACCTGGCTCTCATTCTCAGAGGACATCTGATGGGCAGGGCAGGGACAGGCTTTGGGGGTGCTTATCCTGCTCCTCCTGCCACCATGCCACCACCCACCAGGAAAAGGAGCCATGACAGGCAGCCATGTGCATTCAGTCTGGCCTTCTTTGTAATGTCCACAGTGTCCTCAGTGTGACTTCAGGGAAGGAGGCGTGCCATCCTGAGAGGAAGCACCTTGGAGAGGAGCTCACAGCTGGTTTTCCTTCAAACTCAGAAGGAATGGGGCTGGAGAAAAAGAGGGGTCTCTTATCTTTTGGGGCAGCATGGATAGGCCTGGAGAATATTGTGCCAAGTGAAACAAGCCAAACTGGGGAAGACAAGTATCACATGTACGCACTTATGTGTGGAATCTAATGAACAAAATGAATTGACCAATAAAATAAGACCTGAAGCCTGGAGACATGGAACAGACTGACATACCTCAATGTAGGGCCAGGGGATAAGAAGAGATAGACCAAAGGACTTAGATACTTACAGGCATAGCCCTGGACATGGGCAATAGGGTGGTTTGGGCCTGAGGGGATGGGTAGGGTGGGAGGGAGGAGGGGAAAATGGGAGATATGTAATACAATCAACAATCCCATCTAATAAAAGAGTAATATGCAAATTGACCATCACAAGATGGCTTCCCCCATGTGGTCAAAAATGGCCACCACAAGATGGCCTGCAGGGGAGGACAGTTGGGGGGACCCAGGCCTGCAGGGGAGGACAGTTGGTGGGGACCATCCTGGCAGGGGGGCAGTAGGGGTAATCAGGCTGGCACAGGAGCAGTTAGGCATTGATCAGGCTGGTAGGGGAGTGGTTAGGGGCAATTGGCAGGTGAGAAGTTGGGAGCCAGCAGTCCTGGATTGTGAAAGGGATGTCCGACTGCCCATTTAGGCCCGATCCCAAGGGGTCCCAGATTGGAAAGGGTGCAGGTTGGGCTGAGGGACACCACCCCCACCCACCACTCCACCTCCATGCATAAATTTCATATACCGGGCCTCTAGTCTACACTAATAAAGGATAAACACGCAAATTGGTGTCATCTGCTATACCTCAAGCCACACCCACCAGCCAATCAGAGCAACTATATGCAAATTAACCCAACCAAGATGTCAGCTGGCAGCCATGGAGCTGGAGCAAGCAGGAGGCTTGGTTGCCCTGGTGATAGAGGAAGCTGAGCTTCCCAACTGCCCTGGCCAATTGTGGCCTCTGTCAAGGCAACAAAGTCTCAATTATAGAAGATAAATAAATCCCAGATACCTGCTTCCATCCAGCCTCGATGGGAGCTTGGGTCACTAGGGGCTTTGGCCAGCCTGCAAATAGCTATCAGCCCCTCATGAGGCTGGCCACACCCTCATGGGGTGAAAGTCCCCACTGGGGGGCTTGGCCAGCCCACAAACAGCCATCACCCACTCAACCAGATTGGCCAGGCACCCTAGCAGGACCCCTCCACCCTGAAGGGGTGTGGCCAACCTGAAAATGGCCCATGGCCCCTCATGCAGGCTGGCCAGACACCTCAGTAAGGACCCCCACCCTGATGGGGCTGTGGCCAGCCTGCAAACCGCCATTAGCCCCTCACTCAGGCTGGCCAGGCACCCAGCAGGAACCCTACCCTGATCCAGGACACACTTCAGGGCAAACCAGCTGGCCCCATCCACGCACCAGGCCTCTATCTTATATAATAAAAGGGTAATATGCAAATTGACTCTAACAGCAGAATGACTAGGAATGACCGGTCACTATGAAACACATTAAACACCAGGGGGCAGATGCTCCATGCAGGAGCTGCCCCCTGGTGGTCAGTGCGCTCCCACAGGGGGAGCTCTGATCAGCCACAAGCCAAGCTTATGGCTGCGAGTTAGCGGTGGTGGTGGGAGCCTCTCTGTCTTCTCAGCAGCGCTAAGGATGTCCAACTGCAGCTTAGGCCTGCTCCCCGCTGAGTAGTGGACATCCCCCAAGGGCTCCCAGGCTGCCAGAGAGATGTCTGACTGTCAGCTTAGGCCCGATCCTGTGGGGAACGAGAGGGCCAGGCCAGGCTGAGAAACCCCGCTCCCCCCCTCCCCGACCGACCCCCGTGCACAAATTTTTGTGCACAGAGCCTCTAGTAAAAATGTTTTAAAATGAAAAAAAAAACAACAAAGGAATGGGCAATGCATTTGCTGGATAGGACCCAAGACCTCCTGTGGGTGCATGGGTCCTTCTGTGGGTGTGTGGGTCCTTCTCTGGGTGTGAGGTTCCTTCTCTGGGTGCGTGGGTGCCTGTGTGGGTCTTTGTGTAGGTGTGTGGGTTCTTCT
>PVJC01012223.1:0-40024 GCA_004026665.1 Murina feae | reverse complement strand
TGCTCCGAGCCTCAGATGCGGCTGGGGGCAGGTCTCCAGTGGTGACACACACACACTCATACACACACAAGGCGCCTGGCAGACTGGGGCCATCATAGGACATCCACTGAGGGGTCCCAGACTGTGAGAGGGCACAGGCCGGGCTGAGGGACTCCCTCCACCCTGAGTGCACAAATTTTTGTGCACCGGGCCCCTAGTAGTAATAATAACAGGGAAAAACCTGATAGCCAAAAATACACAGCAACCTGATTGCTTACTACTATCCACAAGCTCACACATGACTCTGTGTGCTCTACATTGCAATTAACTTTAATTCATTGAGCTAGAAGTGTGCTTATTATTTTCTTCAGATTTCTAAAAGAGATGTCTTCTAAAGTGTCAGTGTCATGCACCTGGTACCTCAGTAATTACAACACTGGAGTATTTGGTAAAATCACCAGCCATAGCAATAAAATGGTAAACAGTAATCATGAAAAAAGTCCACCTGGGGTCTTAGGCTGTGTGTTAGAGTTTAATGCACACACTAAAACTCACATAGTTTATTGGTTATTTTTCTTTTATGTTCAGTATTGAGAATGTTGAAATTAAGTACATATTAAGATTGATTTTCCTACAATGTGCAAGTGAATTTTCTGGAATATTATGTATGCTACTGTCATAAGGACAGTTTTAAAGAAGCAATAAGTTCACATTCTACTATTCTATTAAGCCATCCTGTTTAAGATATGTCGTATGTGAGGCCACAATGCAATCTCGGATGATTTCTTAATAGGAGGAAGATTTCATTAAAATTTTATTGGTTACCATTAAATTACCAATCAGAAGTAAGTTAGAACAATTAGCCATCTTTTCTCCTTAAAAGAGGAAGCACTTGTGTGTTCCAAGCCCATTTCTCTGCTCTGTCTGTGTATTAGGTACCGATTTATGTGTTACTCCCTAGTATGTGTTACTCCCTAGTATGTGTTACTCCCTAGTATGTTAGAGGTGAGCAAAAGGAGACAAAAGAATGTTTGAGGTATTAAAGTTATTTGTGATTATGTGGTCAGTGTCTGTCATGTGCCCCAAGATCTACTTGGGCAAAGGAAAGCATGCACTTCTGGCAAAGCAGATGTCCTCTGGGTGTCAGGTCAGCCCGAGCTCCCACAAGGAGGACAGCAGCTGCGAGGTAGACTCTGGCTTACTCAGGGCCTTGGAGCATGACACAGCGCTTGTCTGTGCTCTTTCCAGGGGCTTTGCCTTTAACCTTCAAGCCTCAGCCTAATAGTAACTTCTCCTTAAAGCCTCCCCCATTCTGTCCCCAAACCCAAGTGGAGTTTCTGATTTCTTTCCCTGGGCCCCATCCCCCTGCCCACACATACACCTCCACCATCTGCCTGGCAGGCACCAGATCTCAGGGGCTCCCTGGGACATGGGAAGGAATGAGCACTGTTTTACTGCAATGGAACATGATTGGAGGGAGGGCCAGCACAGGCCATGAGCTGTTCTGTATTTATAAAGATTATCCTTTATAATCTGTGCAGTGAGAGATGAAGGGGAGCAGGGCTTCCCATGGGTGACAGGTCACAGTGCCTTGGGCTGGACCAAGAGCTGTCGAGGTGGTATGAGTGGTCACCTGGGGGAATATTTTGGAGGACATTGATGCTGTAGAAATTTAAAGCCAGAAAACCCTAGAGCAGAGGTCTTCCGAGGTATGACTTGCATCAACATCAAAGAAAGGGTCACTAGATGACCACAGAAAACCACAGAAAGGGAGGCAAGAGCACGTGGGCAGTACTCCCTGGTGCTCAATTAGTTACAACTATGACTTTGACCTGCACTGACTGATTCATTTCCCATTAGACATTTTCAAAGAGTAATTCCCTTGAAGACAAACCATCTACTCTAATCTCTCTAAGCAGAAATGGAGGAAGCTGAAAGGAATTGGGCAATTTGGCCTGGTTATTCTTTTTCCAAGCATGAAATTTGCACCTAGAACCACATAAGCAGAGCAAATATTTTAAGTCCCTGTCGGTTTTTCCTTTCTAATTCCTACAGTGACAAATCATGGCCATTCCTTTCTGACCACTTGCTCTTGAAGAAATCTTGTAATAAGGAGCTGTTGTCCCCTTGGGGCTGCATGTTTTTTTTCACAAGTGGCTATTTTTTTAATAGGATACCCCAAGCAGAGGAGCACTGCTCCCCGAAATGGGTTTTCCCCTAAGCCGGACCCACAGGCCCGCGAAGCTGAGAGGCAGTTGGTTCAGCGGCTGAAGGAGAGGAGTGAGCAGCAGGCCAGGCAGCTGGGTCTCGTGCAGCGGGAGCTGAGACGGGCCGTCTGCGGTTTCCAGGCGCTCGCCGTGTCCACTCAGCACTTCTTTGGAAAGGTGAGGCCGTGTTCATTGAATGTTGAAGGGCTCTTAGTTTGGGCAGAGGGTGGTCACATTGATGGGGGTGTGTGTGTGTGTGTGTGCGCGCGCAAGTTTGGGTTTGACGTTTGCTGTTCAGAAGGTCATGGAATATCTGGCAGCATGTTTGAGAGCCAAGTTTATAGTGACCTGTGAAAGACATGAGTTTAGGAAGAATGATTTAGTAACCTGATTCCAAAAGGGAAAATTGTGTCAAAAAGAAAGAACAGGACATACATGAACATTTTGAAGCTGAAGTCTTTGGAGGAAATGGAGTCCATGATTGTTTGCACTGCAGAGATGAGACAGCCAGATTCCGAAATGTCTGCCTGTTTCAGGTATCAGGGAGACAGGGCTGCTGCTGGTGGGATGTGCGAAGCCTGGGGCATCTCCACAGAGCCCGCTCCCAGCGCTCCCAGGGCAAATGGGGCTGGGGAGGCTTCCCTGCTCCCTGAGTTGTGTCTGGAAATGCAGACAGGGTTGACTCCTTCTCAGCAAGTACGCGTCCAGAGGCTCCAGGGTCGTTCAGAAGAGAGTCTGGTATAGTTGAGCTTCCCACCCCTCAACCTGGAATAGAGGCTGGTGGAAGCCTGGGGTCTCACTGAGGCTTTGGTGGTCTACCCTGAGGTAGCCAAGGTGTGTTTGGGGAGTGGGGCATGGTTAGAGGTTGAACATTCACCTATGAGGTTTAAATATTGTGAATTAGCATATTAAAAACCCATAGGGCATTTTAAGTTTCACATATGGACCTCCTGGTATCTATAAGTGGGAAAAAGTAAAAAATGCTATATAAATGCTCTCCAAATAAGAAAATGGACTAACAGCCCTTGCCGGTTTGGCTCATTGGATAGAGTGTCTGACTGCAGACCGAAGGTTCCCAGGGTCAATCCTGGCCATGGTCATGTACCTCGGTTGCAGGCTCCTCCCTTGCCAGTCCAGGCCTTGGTCAGGGCTCATGCAGGAAGCAACCAATCGATGTGTTTCTCACACATCGATATTTCTCTCTGTCTTTCCCTCTCTCTCTCACGCTCTCTAAAAATCAATTAAAAAATATCCTTGGGTAAGGATTAAAAAAGAAAATGGGCCAGCCAAATTCCTGGCTAATTTAAAGAAGAAAATCAGAAATGTTAAGTAGCACCATGTCCACTGGTTTTATTTATCATCTGAACCTTGAAGTGTGGAGGACCGGCCTTTCATGAGCCCCTTCATTCTCCCCTGGCCCCGTGCAGAAGCCTGATCTGGCCTTTTCTGCTGCTCAGTCCTCTTTTGCTTAAAGCTTTCAGCAGAAAGAACCGATTACCAATCTGTTGTAATGAAGGACAAGATGACCAGATTTCAGTTGACCAGTGATTTTAGCCTCTTTCCTAACCAAAATGCTACCACCGGCAGTAATGAACCGATCTGAATTTCATGTTGATCTAGTACCGTTTATCAACCTTAAACAACTGAAGTGGCCATATACCCACCTATAAGAATTAAATTACAAACACATTTTTTGAGGTGCCAAAGAGGCCTTCCCTGCCATGGTAAATATTGAGCATTTTTCTTGTTAGAGGAAGAGTGGCACGTCTTTTGTTCTTCAGCTGGTTGTATATTTTTCACTGACTGTCAGGTCTTTACTAAACGGAGGAAAACGGGGCTGTTCACTGAAGATCAATGATGATATTCACATTGTTACTCCGCCTACTGTGGGTTACTCCTTTCATGTATCATTCACAGTCACAGCAAATCCTTGATAGAGTTTCACTTGGATGGACATCGATGTAACCTACTGGTAATAGGAGCTGTGTTTTTCCACTTGGACCTTTGGACCTCACCTATGGCATCATGGAGGAGAAGAGAATTTCCGTGCCCAAATTAAGAGCTGGTTCCCTGTAGTTTTGTATTTCTGGGTTCCGGGAAAATGCCTTGCTGGCACACGGGCCATGAGTCTCACTTCTCTACAGCATATACATGGCTCTCAAACCAGAGTGGAGGTTTGCAGGGATCCCCATGGGCCTCCTCCACTGCTGGAGCTGCACATGCCCAGCATTTCAGCAAGATGGGTGGTGGCCATGCAGTTCATTTTCTCTTCAGTAAATCACTACCAGCAGCTCCACACAGGTCTCCCATATGACCATGGCATTTTACTGGTACCTCCCACACAGGGTGTTCTTTTCAACTCTCTCTCCAAATAAACCCCAGAAGAAAAAGTGGACATGTTAAGAAAAAAAAAAAAGAAGCCTGTAATTGAACATAAGGGGCTTCCTCACAGGTTGTCATACATCCTGTGTGGTTTAAGAGGATTGATTTGAGAGATTGCCTATAATACCAAATAAGACCAGGAAGTATTGTGTGGGGTGAAGCACATGGAAAACAGAGACAGAGGAGCTTCAATGATGGAGCTTCTATGACAAAGATGAGCGATCCTGAGATGCTCAGTGTCACTCGTGTGGGAAGCTGATGCCTTGTTATTATGTATGAGAAATGGTCGTAGCCCAGCATGCGCACTGTGAAGGGCACGGCCTTTCTAGCCCGCCTGTCAGCAACATCTTTTTCACTCTTCTGGTTAGGAGACCCTGCTGGGACTCTACACACGCGTCTCTTCTACACTGTAGTATATTCATCTGCAAAGCCCCACACAGTGGAGAGGGTGCAGTGCCAGCAGGGAGTCGGCTCCACCTCCACCTTTGTCTAGCTGTGGATCTCCGGCAAGTGCCTGGCTCTCTTCAAGCCTCATCATCATCACCAAAAGGAATAATGTCCTTGCTGTTGTTCAGAGTCCCATTAACTCAGTCACCTCTGTGTGAATCTCAGCGCCTCAGTTTCAAATAGGACTAATAACTCTTCCTAAGGGTATGGTGATAATGTGAATTAATGGAGGAGGTACTTTGAACAAATATTCAATAAAACATTTTTTTTAGTACAAGGCAATCTGACAAAGTCCTACCCTCAAATATTTTACTCTCAATTAGTATGAATAAGACATGAATGAGATATAATACATAAAGTTAAAACACAGCACAAACCACTCATTTAATTCTATATGTACATAAGGTTTTGGCCCGGGGGTACTTTAAGAATAGAAGTACTTTTCTAGTCCAGCTATTGCACTGTTGCTTTATACTTTTTCCAGAATATGCTGATGCCATTAAGTAAGTCTCAGTACAAGGGAAGTCACTAGAAAAAAAGGACTCAGAAGCTGGATAAGAATCTTTCATTTCTACCCCATGCTTTACAACTCCTGGCAGCGTGGCTATGAAATTTGTCAGCTGTGACACAGCCTGTGCCCAGTGAACAGAGATTCTAACTAAGACACAACATTTAAGTGCCAGCACCAGCCTCATGCTTACACTGGTTTGAGGCAGCTCTTCCCCTGAGGCTAGGCCTGGTCCTCCCCTCTTACCAAATGGATTTGCTAATATCTGAGTCCAGGACCAACAGGTAGTGTAGTAATGAGTGACTCTCAGGGACTTTTACTTCTGAGGGTCACGTGGAACCATGATATTTTTCTCTTGCTGCCTGGTTCCTGAGAACCCTACACTTTTTTTTTTTAATTTGTACTGAATTTATTAGGGTGACATTGGTTAATAAAATTATATAGGTTTTGGGTGTGCAATTCTATAATACATCATCTGTATATTGTATTGCATGTTTTCTGTATCAATGAGGGGTTTTTTCTTTGCTTAATCCCCTCACCTCTTGCATCCAGCCTCTGTGCCCCACCCCCCGCCCCCCGCTACCCTGCCCAATCTCCTCTCCTCTGAGAGCTGGTAGTCTATTCTTTGTATCGAGGAATCTATTCCTATTTATTATATTCCATATACAAGTGAAATCATATGGTACTTGTCTGTCTCTGACTGGCTTATTTTACTTAGCACAAAACTCTCCAGATCCATCCACACTGTGGCAAAGGGTAAGATCTCCCCCTTTTCACAGCTGAGTAGTAGTCCATTGTGTAAATGTACTATACATTTTTTATCCGCTCATCTATTGATGGGCACTTGAGCTGCTTTAAATCTTGGCTGTTGTAAATTATGCTGCAGTGAACACAGGGGTGCATACATTCTTTCAGGTCAGTGTTTCATATTTCTTTAGATGTATTCCCAGAAGTGGAAATGCTGAGTCATAAGGCAGTTCCATTTTTAAGTTTTTGAGGAAACTCTGTACTGTTTTACACAGTTTTCTTTTCTCCACATCCTTGCCAACACTTGTTTGTTGATTTATTGATGATAGCATTTTGATAGGTCTGAAGTGATAGATGATTGTGGTTTTAATTTACATTTTTCTGATGATTAGTGGTTAGTGGTGTTGAGCATCTTTTCATATGCCTGTTGGCCATCTGTATGTCCTCTTTGGAGAAGTGTCTATCAGATTCTTTCCCATTTCTTAATTGGATTGCTTGTTTTTTTTTATGTTAAGTTTTATGAGTTCTTTGTAAATTATTAATATTAACACCTTACCACATGTATTTTGATGGATATGTTCCATTCAGTGGGTTGTCTTTTCATTTTGTTGATTGTATTTCCTTTGCTGTGCAAAATTTTTTTGTTTCATGTAGTTCCATTTGTTTATTTTTCTTTGTTTCCCTTGCTTAGGTTGATATATTAGAAAAAATATTGAAAGAAATATCTGAGATTTTGCTGCGTATGTTTTCTTTTAGGAATTTTATGGTTTAAGTCTAACATTGAAGTCTTTAATTCATTGTGAGTTTATTCTTGTGTATGGTGTAAGAAGGTGGTCTAGTTTCAATATTTTGCATGCATGTGTCCAATTTTCCCAACACCATTTATTGAAGAGACTGTCTTTAACCCATTGTATGTTTTTGCCTCATTTGTTAAATATTAATTGACCATAAACATGTGTGGGAGGTTTTCTGGGTTTTCTATTTGTTCCATTGACCTATATGTCTTTTTATTGTATTGTATTGAGTACCATGCTGTTTCAATTACTATGGCCTCATTCTATAGTTTGATATGATGGTGTGATTTCTCCAGCTTTGGTCTTCTTTCTCAAGATTGTTTTGACTAAGGGTCTTTTGTGGTTCCATATAAATTTTTGGAATATTTGTTCTAGTTCTGTGAAATACAGCATTGGTATCTTGATGAGCATTGTGTTGAATCTATAGATTGTTTTGGTTAGTAAGGACATTTTAATGATGTTAATTCTTCCTATCCATGAACATGATATATGTTTCCTTTTATTTGTATCCTCTTTTATTTGTATCCTCTTCAATGTCTTTCTTTCATGCCTTATAATTTTCCAGGCACAGATTTTTTACATCCTTGTTAAATTTATTCCTAGGTATTCTTTTGTGCAAGTGTAAATGATATTGTTTTCTTAGTTTCCCTTTCTGATAGTTCATTATTGGTGTATAAAAATGCAACCAATTTCTAGATATTTATTTTGTATCTTGCTACTTTACTGAATTCATTTATAAGTTCTAGTAGTTTTTTAGTAGAATTTTTAGGGTTCTCTATATTCAGTATCATGTCATCTGCAAGTAGTCACAGTTTTATTTCTTCCTTTCCAATTTGGATGCCTTTTATTTCTTCTTCTTGTCTGATTACTTTTACCAGGATTTCCAGTACTATGTTGAATAACAATGGTGAAAGCAAATATCCCTGTCTTGTTCCTGATCATAAGGGAAATGCTTGTAGTATTTGTCCATTGAGTATGACATTGGCTGTGGGTTTGTCATGTATGACCTTTATTATGCTGAGATATCTTCCCTCTTATTTCCACTTTGCTGAGAGTATTTATTATAAGTGGGTGCTGGAGTTCATCAACTGCTTTTTTGGCATTTATTTATATAATCATGTTATTTTTATCCTTTATTATGTTTACATTAGAGGCCCGATGCACAAAAATTTGTGCACTCAGTGGGGTCCCTCAGCCTGGCCTGTGCCCTCTCACAATCTGGGACCCCTTGGGGTATGTACACCTGCTGGCTTAGGCCCACTCCCCAGAGAACTGGGCCTAAGCTGGCAGTCAAACATCCCTCTGGCAGCCTGGGGGCCCTAGGGGATGTCCATTTGCCAGCAGGGTGCAGGCCTAAGCTGCAGTTGGACATTCTTAGCAAAGCTGAGGAGGCAAGAGAGGCTCCCACCACCACCGCTGTATTGGCAGCTGTCAGCCTGGCATGTGGCTGAGCAGAGCCCCCGCTGTGGGAGTGCACTGATGACCAGGGGCAGCTCCTGCATTGAGCATCTTCCCCACAGTGGTCAGTGTGTGTCATAGTGACCAGACCAGTCATTCCCAGTGGTTCTGCTGTTAGGGTCAATTTGCATATTAGTCTTTTATTATTATAGGATAGAGGCCTGGTGCATGGATGGGGGCCGGCTGGTTTTCCTGAAGTGTGTTTCAGATCAGGGTAGAGGTCCCGCTGGGGTGCCTGGCCAGCCTGGGTGTGTGGCTGATGGCTGTTTGCAGGCTGGCCACAGCCCCTTCAAGGTGGGTGTCCCCCCTCCTGGGGTGCCTGGCCACCCTGGGTGAGGGGCTGATGGCTGTTTGCAGCAAGGCTGGCTGGAAGCAGGTATCTGGAATTTATTTAACTTCTATAATTGAAACTTTGTTGCTTTAACCAGAGCTCAGGTCGAGTTGCCCCTGACAACCCAGGCTCCCAGCACTTCCTTGAGCCCAAGCTGGCTGGAAGCAGGTATCTAGGTTTTATTTATCTTCTATATTGAAGCTTTGTTGCCTTGAGAGGAGGCCATAGCTGGCCAAGGCAGGTGGGAACCTTAACTTCCTCTGTCACAGGGGCAAGCCTCCTGCTTATTCCAGCTCTGTGGCTGCCAGCTACCATCTTGGCTGAGTTAATTTGCATATAGTCACTCTGATTGGCTGATGGGCATGGCTTAGATGTAGCAGAGTGACACCAATTTGCATATTATTCTTTTATTAGATTAGATGGTGTATCACATTTATTGATTTGCAGATATTATAACAAACTTTCATTCCTGGAATAAATCTCACTTGAACATGTTGTATAATCTTTTTAATATATTGCTAGATCCAATTTGCTAATATTATGTTGAGGATTATAGCATATGTGTTCATCAGGGATATTGTCCTATAATTAGCTTTCTTTTCAGTGTCTTTATCTGGTTTTGGAATTAGGTTAATGTTGGCCTCATAAAATGAGATTGGGAAACTTCCCTTCTCTTGACATTTTTGGGACAGTTTGAGAAGCATAGGTATTATTTTTTCTTTGAATGCTTGGTAAAATTCACATGTGAAGCCATCCAGTCCAGGACTTTTATTTGTTGAGAGTTTTTTTATTACTGCTTCAATTCACTAGTTGTAATCTGTCTATTCATATTCTCTGATTCTTTTTTATTTAGTTTTAGAAGATTGAGTGGGTCAATGGGGGAAAATGGGGACACATGTAATACTTTAAACAATAAAGAATTATTTAAAAAAACACAAAAAAATACAGAAACAGACCAAAAAAAAATCTCTTTCTATGACTGTATCACTGTCGGTTTGTCGCTTACTGTCTACCGAGATTTTCTTTATATATTTACATGTTCCTATGTTGGGTGCATAAATGTTTATAAGGGTTATATCTTATATCCTCTTGTTTGATTGCTCCCTTTATCACTATGTAATGTCCTTCTTTTGCTCTTACTATAACCTTTGTTTTAAAGTTAATTTTGTCAGATATAACTATTGCTACCTCAGTTGTTGTTTTTTTTCTTTCATTTCCATTTGCATGAAATGTTTTTTCCATCCCTTTACTTTTAGTCTGTGTGTATCTTTCATTCTGAGGGATGTCTCTTTTAGACAGCATATATATGGGTTTTGTTTTCTTATCTTTTAGTTAGCCTATGTGTTTGATTGGAGCATTTAAGCCATTTATATTTAAAGTGATTATTGATTGCTATGTATTTAATAACATTTTATGCTTTATAGCTATATTCCTGTTTTTCTTCTTATTCTCCTTCTTTCCCTCCTATCCCTCCTCCCCCTCTTTTTTCTTCTCTTGCTCTTCCTTCTTCTTCTTCTTCTTCTTCTTCTTCTTCTTCTTCTTCTTCTTCTTCTTCTTCTCCCTTCTCTTCTTCTTCTTTCTTTTCTTCCTACTTGTTCTTCTTAAAGAAGACCTTTTAACATATTTTGTAATTCTGGTTTGGTGGTAATGAACACCTTTAGTTTTTCTTGTCTGGAAAGTCTTAGTTTCTCCATCAATTTTAAATGATAGCCTTGCTGGGAAAGTAGTCTTGGTTGTAGGCCCTTGCTTTTCATCACTCTGAATATTTCATATCAGTATATTTTGGCCTGAAATGTTTCTGTTGAGAAATCAGCTAAAAGTCTTATGGAAACTCTCTTGTAGGTAATTAACTGCTTTTCTTTTGCTGCTTTTAAGATTCTCTCTTTGTCTTTAACCTTTGCCATTTTAATTATGATGTATCTTGGTTTGGGCCTCTTTGGTTCATCTTATTTGGGACTCTGCACTTGTGTGTCTTTTTCCTTCACCAGGTTAAGAAAGTTTTTAGTCATTGCTTCAGGTAAGTTCTTGATCCTTTGCACTCTCTCTTTTTCTTCTGGTATTCTTATGATGTGGTTGTTGTTATGCTTCATGTTGTCCCAAAGAGCCCTTAAACTATCCTCATTTTTTAAAAAATCTTTTCTCTTTTTGCTTCTCTGATTGGGTGTTTTATGCTACCTTGTATTCCAAATCATTGATTTGATCTTCTGCTTCATCCAACCTCTGTTTATCCCTTCTGATATATTCTTCTTTGCAGATACTGTATTCTTCATTTCTGACTAATTCTTTTTTATGGTTTCTATATCCCTTTTAACAATTGCTACCTCTTTGTTGAAGTTCTTACTAAGTTCCTTGAGCATCCTTAAGATCATTTTTTAAACTCTATGTCTGGTAATTGCTTGTCTCCATTTCATCTAGCTTTCTTTCTGAAGATTTCTCTTGTTCTTTCATCTAGAGCATGTTTTTTTTGCCTCCTCATTTTGGTTGCCTCTCTGTGATTATTCCTATGTATTAGGTAGATCTATTATGACTTCTAGTCTTGGTAGGGTTACCTTATGTAGTAGGTGTCCTGTGAGACCCAGTGGTGCAGTCTTCTTGATCACCTGAGATGGGTGTTCCAGGAATGTCTCTTATGTTGGTTATGTATGCCCTTCTATTATAATTGAGTCTTGATTTCTATTGGCCTGTTCATATGGGGTCAACCATCAGGTTTGCTTACTGTGAAGATTGAGTTGTACCTTAGTGTACAAACTGCTGTATAGGTGCTGACCACATGAAGCAGAATTCACTTCAGCAGATTCTGGTGCCTGCCAAGATCTTCCTTTGGATATGTCAGTTGTAAAGCTAATTGGATCCTGCCCAAATGATGTCTGAAGATGGCCACTGGGTGTGATGGTTCTGGGCCTCTTGAAAGGAATTCTGGTGCAGGCCAATGTCATATACTGCCTATGAATGGCCCTGAGTTACCTGTGTGGAACTATAAAGTGATCCACAGTTTGTGGCTGCTTCTGCTTTCCCTAGTTGTGTTCAGTATAGACAAAACTGTGCACCAAGGCCTGCTTTACCAGACAAGACCTTGGGGCAGATCAGCAAAAGTTCCAGTACACCCTAGGATCTGCCTCTGCCTGCCTTCACCTGTCAGCTGCCTGCTAGGCTAAGTCACTGAAAGAGTCTCTGGTGGTACTTGAGTTGCACGAGGTAGGTTCTCAGTGAGTCACCAAGTAGGAATGAATGGTGTTCACCAGACTGACACAGGTTTAAACTTAGTGCCAGTTCTGGGTTTGAGGCTACTCAGCAAATTTTCCCAGGTCGAGCTGCTACCCTGTGGGTGCTTGCACACCTTTGTGGTGTGACAGGGTCTCGGGGAGACATCAGAGTGAGTCCACCAGCATTTATCAGGCCCAAGCAGTCCAGGATTTGGCCATGTGAAGGGAGTATTCTGCACTCCTCAGCTGTGCAAGAGTAAAATGACCCCTTTCCTAGAGCCACACAACTCAGTCGGTCCCAGATTCTGCCAGGAGCCTAATCTCAGGATGGCACCACTGGGAGTCAGTGAAATGGTGTTAGTGGATCATCTGTGACTGGGAAATACTGGTCAGGCTTGGGAAACAGTGGAAGGGAGTGACCCCCACCTCAAAGTCACACAACTCAGTCTGTCCTGGATTCAGCCCAGACCTTGGCAGGGTGGAGTGACCAGGATTTAGGAGGATGAGGTCATCAGGAGCCCAGAGAGGGGCCTGGCAGATCACCTACGATGGAGAGGCAACTGTCAAATTCACAGGAAAAGTAGGAGGAATGGTTGCCACCCCAAAATCACACAACTTAGTCGTTGACATCCCCTGAGTCTTCCCAGACCTCTACACTTTGGCCCAGGTAGCTGACTCCTCAACAGGGTGCAAGCTGCATAGTGTGGGCCTACAGGACGTCCAAAGGGTAGAGCTATTGTTCTTCTCCAGGTGGATGCTACATTGAGGGGTGTACTCCACCCAAGGAATATGTTGTCTGTGGTGTAAGAGAGAAACTCAACACAGTTATCCTGGTGACTGTCCCAAAGTCCAAATCCCAATCTCTCCTCACATGACTAGTCCTCTCCACCTCTTTGCCAGAGCCCAGGTTTGCAAATGAGATTTTGTGCATTGGCCCTTTAAGAGGGTGCCTGTGTCTCTAACAGACTGATGTCTCTCCCTGATGGATAGAATGACCATGGATTTTCATAGCCCGATGTTATGTAGGCACCTCTTCCCAGCTCTGGTTCTCTGAGCTGGGGAACCCAGCTTGGGGTTGAGACTCCACACTTCTCAGGGGGAACCTTTGCAGCTGAGATATCCCTCTGGAACCTCAGCCACCACCAGTAGGAGTCTTTTTCATGTCTCTCCCCTTCCTACCAGTCATTGTAGCTTCTTCTGTAAATCCTTGGTTATAAGATTAGTTAGTCTCCCATTGGTTTTCAGATTGATAGTTCTATATTTTGGTTATAATTCCAGTTTGGTTCTGGGAAGAGGTGAGTGTAACATCCACCTAGTGCTATGTTGGATCTCTCTCCCAAGAACACTACTCTTTAGCATCCCCTGGTGGCTAATCTTAGAAACCATTCAGCTGGTGGTCCCATATTAACTGGTGTGCCTAGCCCTGTAGCATCAACTTTTATCTAAGTTATATTTGAGGGTATATTTATTTTCATTTTATTTTTAATAAGATTATTATGTTTATTAAATATTTTACATTAATCTGTGTCATTTTTATCATTAACTTTATGAATGTGATAATAGATGATGGTTTTAATTGTTTTTCATATATTATTAGTTTATTCAGAAAAGGCATGAAAATTAATGTCAAACATTTCAGTACTTCCTAAGCATAATAAAAATTAACGTATCAAGCTTTCACTCTTTGATCTTTTATTATAAATTAGAGGCCCAGTGCACAGCATCCATGCACTGGCGGGCGTTCCCTCAGCCCAGCCTGCACCCTCTCACAGTCCAGGATCCTTCAGGGGATGTCCGACTTTTGCGGAGGTGGGAAAGGCTCCTGCCACCCTCGCTACACTTGCCAGCCATAAGTTGGCTTCTGGTTGAGTGGCAGCTCTCCCCTGTGAGAGTACACTGACCACCAAAGGACAGCTCCTTCATTGAATGTCTGCCCCCTGGTGGTCAGCACATGTCATAGCAACCAGTTGTTCTGCCATTTTGTCAATTTGCATACTAGCCTTTTATTAGATAGAACTAGGGACCCGGTGCACAAAAATTTGTGCTCTCGGGGGGGGTACCTCAGCTTGGTCTACACCCTCTCCACTTGGGGAACCCTCAGTGCTACTGGCTCCTAACCACTCACCTGCCTGCTGGCCCCAGCACCGAGGGGGGCTCAGAGCCACTGAGGTGCGGGGTGCCCTCCAGGCCTTTACTGGGCTGCTGAGGGCCCAGCGGCCCCAGTGCTGAGGCGAGATCAGAGCCGCTGGGGTTTCTGGCCCTCTCCAGGCCTGTCCCAGTGCCACTTCAGACCCCCCCCCGCCCCCCCCTACCCCTCCGCCAGCGACTCACCTGCTGCTGTTTGCTCCTCGGCTGCTGGCCTCCATCTTGGCTGGGTTAATTTGCATACAGCCACTCTGATTGGCTGGTGAGCATGGCTTAGGCATCTTGGAGAAATGGTTAATTTCAATATTATGCTTTTATTAGATAAGATTTTTAAAAATATAGAATGGTAGAAAGAATAATGCCCAAATATGCATCATTTATACTTAATACTTATGTACATTTTGCCATAGGCATGATATCTGTGTCTTTGTTGTTAGTTAGGTGACTTATTTTGGGGGGTACATATTTTTAAATATAGTGCCTATATTTCAACTTCAACTTTTCAACTTCAGTTCACTTATGTTAGCAGAAGCTTTTTATCAGCCCTGCCTCTACCATATGAAAGGTTCTATAGAGGGTTCAAAAAAGTAGATGGCAGAGTTCCTTAATAGTAATATCCCTCCTGTTTATTGACTATCTCCTATGTCTTAGGTACTTTACACATATTTTTTAACCCTTTCAACAACTCTACCTGATGTAGATATTATTCTCATGGGACAGTGGAGTAAACTGAGGCCCAGGGAGATTGTGCAGCCTTCCAAAGACAGCATAATAGAAAGTTATGGGCCACAATATATCCCACACCCATATTTTTCCACAATGCTACAATTCTACTTCTTCCTCTCCCCCAACCTTCAAAGTGCTCTTGATGTAGTTAAGAGGGGAAACATAATTGAAAAAAACAACAACACATGAAACAATAATCCAGAAGTCAAACAAGGAGGATGTGAACAGAAAAGGACCTAAGGTGAATTTTCACCTGTTGCTGTAAGAAAGTGGTGTGTGCTCAGGTGAATGCCCAGTTCTTGTGATTCAGAAGGAAGTGGTTGAAAAGGAGACCTGAGAGAGCCCAGATGGAAAATGGGCACAACTTGGGATGAATAATGATGAAGGAAGAACGTGTGGGAAGGGGATGCCCAGAGCCTGATGTGTGCAAAGTGGTGCCCCCTCCCTGTCCTTACACTTTTGGTAAATGAGCTAATGTTTGGTGGATAGAGTTCTAGGGACATGAGAGTTTTTTCTAAAAATGAAGCATTCCTCTAAAACAGAACGTCAGCTCCTGGTTGTGAAGATGACCCAGATGCATTGTCCTTGCTTACAAGTCCTGGGCCGGGTTCTTTGTTCAAAACAGTCTGTGCGTGCAGAAGGGGAAGAGTGAAGAGACAGAGATAGAATCCTGTTGTAAAATAAAGGCTTGCTTGCTTTAGCCATTTAACACATTTAGATTTCAAACTCAGTGATTCGACAGCATGAATGTCTGCCCTAGCGCTCCAAAAGCAGCAGAGAAGCCATCATGCCCACCAGTCAAAGGACTCGGTGCTTCAGAGACTTCCCCACTGAGTGCAGTTCTCAGAGCAGTAATTACACCTGATCAAAATAGGAAACAGTAAGCTCTTTGTTGCTCCCTAAATCCTAAAAATGCCCATTTATATATAGTGTTTTGTTCCCTTCTCCCTTATAACAATACCCTGTGATTATCTGTTCTTCCCTTAATTTTATGTTGAATAACTAAAGGCTTAGAGAAAATGTGAGCATTTAGGTTGGCATTTCTGACACTTGTTCAACATATATCCTGGTGGGAAATGTTAGTGAAGTAAATTGTTCCAATGATTGTTGTTCTGAAATAATGTTTTGTATCACAGAAGTAAGTATTGCCACACTACCTGGCTGGCGTAAGTATTTGCTTTTACTCTTAGGACTCTAACTTAAGGAAATTTTTAGCATAATTCCCCAAATACCACAATATTGCTGATATCAAACAGGGCTTTGAAGTAATAAGAACTCCTGGCCTAGGGTGTCAAAGTTGGAAAACATTGTAGTGAGTTGGGCGGGGGAGGGGAGGACTCAAAACTGCAAAGTTCTGAACTTTTATGAAAGACAAGGGGCCCGATGCACAAAAATTTGTGCACTCGGGAGGTCCCTCAGCCCGACCTGTGCCCTCTCGCAGTCTGGGACCCTTCTGGGGATGTCCACCTGCTGGCATGCCTGGCCAGCCTGGGTGAGGGGCTGATGGCTGTTTGCAGAATAACCAAGCCCCCCAGTGTGGATCCTCACCCCATTGGGGTGTGGCCAGCCTGGGTGACGGGCTGAGGGCTGTTTTCAGGCTGCCCACAGTCCCTTCAGGCTTTGGGTTCCTACTGGGGTACCTGGCCAGCCTGGGTGAGGGGCTGATGGCTGTCTGCAGGCTAGCCAAGCCCCCCAGTGGCATCTTTCACCCCATTGGAGTGTGGCCAGCCTGGGTGATGGGCTGAGGGGTGCTTTCAGGCTTTCAGGCTGCCCACAGCTCCCATTGACCCAATGTCCCAGCAAGGCTGGCTGGAAGCAGGTTTCTGGGGTTCGTTTATCTTCTATAATTGATACACTATTCCTTTAAGCCGGGGCCAAGGCAAGTAAAGAAACCTCCTCTCTGCTTCAGCTCTGGCTTCTATAATGAAACAATGTTTCCCTTAGAAGTCAGGCCTAGCCTGCTGTTTGCTTCAGCTTCTCAGGCTTCTAGGATTGAAACAATGTTGCAAATATGTTGTTCCCTGGAGCAGAGAGAAGCCCAGGTGGCCTGCAAACAGTTTCACTGCTGCTGCAAAGGAAACTGCCTTTTTACTCAACTCCCTGAGTGCCGGCCTCCATGTTGGTTGGGTTAATTTGCATACAGTCGCTCTGATTGGCTGGTGGGCATGGCTTAGTTGTCCCAAAGGTATGGTCAATTTGCATATTATGCTTTTATTATATAGGATTCCCAATTCTGGGACTTCATTGATGTCAATATAAATTTTATAATGAGATGATAAGCTAAAAATAGATACTTAAGGTAGTACCAAGTTGTCCCCATTTAGTTAAACTCTCTTACACTTGGTCATAAATGTTTTTTCTTTTTCATTAAATGAGACCCCTTTCAAATACATTCGTGCTTAGCATAACTGCATTTTGGTCAACAATGGACCACGTATATATCATGGTGACACCATAAAATTATAATGGAGATTTTAAAAAAATCCTATCACCTAATGACTTCATAGCCATTGTAAGTTGTAGTGCAATGCATACCTGTTTTGTGCCCCTCCTTCTAGTGATAACAATGTTATCATCTAGAAATGCCTGGGGGCATTCACCTAAGCCATGAACTTCTCATGTGGTGACCAAAGACCCAACTTCAGGGACAAGACTAGAATGAAGGGGCCCTGGCATTTGTGATTTGATTCAGTTCCTCTAACGGTGGCAATGCTGCCACTTAAATGTCAGAAAATGCCCAGCTCTTCCTCAGGTGAGCTCATTGCAGGGTGCCCACTAATTGGTGTAGCCCAATTTCAATGTACTTGCTATGACTATTACAGTTCAAAGAATATGTTCAATTTTCCTCTCAGGGAAAACCATTTTTTAAGTAGCCAATTGCTGTGTAGCATTTAAAAACCGAGTGAATTTCTAAGGATATCGCCACATCCTGCAGCTTCATGGGGCACTGCCAGCACAGAGAGGGGGCTCTGGGGTGGCTGCCTGATGAGGCTGCACTCTCTCCTCACCTGCTATTGCCATCTGCTTTCCAAAAGGTGCATGTGGCGGGTTGTGCTGTATCTTTTCAGCCAAGTTAGACCTGGGAATGTGGGGCCCTTTATGTAAGGCACCTGGTTGCCTATAGTGAATTACGCTGAGATCCTCCCTCCTCATCTCCCACCCGCCTCCCCTCAGTATTGTACACTTTGAATTACCTCTGATCCACAGACACCTCACTGCCTACCCTCGCCATCCTGGTTAAGTCAACACCCTTTTGTTAAAGGGGAGATGTGAAAACTAGGTCTCAGACCCTGACTTCCAAGTCTGGAGGACAGACATTTGTTAGATCATGGCAGAAAGGAGGATTCCTCCAACTGGGGCCCAGGCCTCCCTCAGGGAAAACGGAGGCTTATGCACTGGCCCTCAAGAGTAAAGCCTCAGAGGTGGAGGATCCAGCACTGCAGGCGGCAGGGCCCTGGGAAAGGGCAGGACAGTGCTGGGAAGAGGCTAATTTGCCTGAAGGTTGGAGTGTGGGACTGCCAGTAACTGGAAATGGGGCAGAAGTGTTTGGGGACTTGGCAGAGCAAACTAAAGAGAAGGAACTCTGTTTGAGGCAATCAGCATGCACCAAGTTTTGGACATGGTACACAAATGTTTGGAGCTGCATTTGAGGAAGACGAATGTGGTAGCAGGTTGAGAGGATTGGTAAGAAGAAAATTCCAGGCAGAGAAACCGTTAGGAGGTTCTACCGGAATAACTTAACAATCCAGGAGAGAGGTGGGCAGGCCAGAAGGAAGATCTGGGTGTTGATGGAAAGGGGAGGACAGATACAGGGGTGAGGCTTGGGGTCTTGAACCGTTTCTGGGGCTTGCTGGGGCTTAAAAGCATAAGGTGCTCCAGGGGGTAAGTGACGAAACCTCACCCCAACAACTCCTGAGCAGAATCACAAAACTGTGGGATGTGAAGGCTAAGAACTTAGAACGTGTGTGTTTATAGCTCAGGATTATTTAAAAGGGTCATGGGTCCTCTTGTTAAATATCTTCTATGCGACTACAGACTGAGCATCAACAAATTCTCCAGAGGTAATAAGGGCCAGTGGACGGGCATTTTTTCACTTAAAAATATATACTTTTAACTCAAATATCACCTGTACCTTTGAAATTCAGAAGAAACTGTGTGGAATCTCATCCCACATTTCAGAGATGTCCTGTGTCCCATTCTTCCAGGAATTTCAGGTGGGAGGAGCTTCCATTATTTACAGCTAATGTGTGGCTCTGAAATTTTGCTGCTCTTAAATTAATGTCATGCATGGTTCCTACCATCCTGCTGTGCTGGTTGTGTTTCAGCAGCATCCCTCCACATTGGGGTGACCTCCCTGACCCCCAAGTTGATTCCTAACATTCTTTCTGCTTTAAGAGATGAAGAATTATGATTATGGGGTTAAACTTGGGGTTTTATGTCAGGAGAGAAAAAGGAAGCTCTAGAAAATCAACGTGGGAAAATTGACATGAAAAAGGATGAGACTGTGTTCAGAGGATCGAAGAAGGCACAGGACATACCCCTGTAGGGGTCGGGAGAGGAGCAAAGGAGAAGGAAGCAGGAGCTGGTGAGAAAAGGTGTTATTGAAAGGATAAACCCCTCCTTAGCAAAGCCAAGGAAAGAGGAACTGCAGAAAGGTGAGAGTGCTTTGCAACATCAGGTCCCAGACAATGGGTTTTCATAAGAAAGACTGAGGAAGTACCCTAGAACTTGGCAATTTTGGTTGTACACAGGTATGGGCAACAGATTATCCTGGTTCCTTGAAAATCAAATGGTGTAGCAAAGTTTGGCCTCCCCTCTGCCCACTGTGAAGCTGGCACTTTACTCTGTGAGAAGTGACAATGGTGACATCTACAGGGCATTGGGTGGAAGTGACGATCTGTGACCAGAGAGAAGAGCACATGCCGCGCATTCCTCCAGCTCCAGGGAACTTTTCACTGAGCAGGTGCTGTTCCTTCCCCCTGATCCCTGAAGTGTGAGCTGCAGACCCGCCCATGCCCAAAGGTCATTGAAACTAGGTTTGAATTGAAAAACACACAACTTTCATTTTTCATTTTATTCCTGACAATCAAATTACTAAGACAGCAAGAATGAGATTTACGTGGTGCACCGCAAGCAGTTTGCCTATGACATAATTCAGAAAAGCAATTATGTGTTGCACAAACGTAAGAGTCAAACCACCGAGATCTGTAATTCAGCCCCTACAGAGCATGAAAATCCATCACTTCAGCTCTATTAGGACAGAAAGAAAAACATTTAAAATGCAAAAAATATTGAGCCCTTGTTACGTGACAGTGTTCTCTTGAAATCAAAGACTCTCCTAAGTACTGTGCTGACAAAACAGATAGGAGATGATATCATTTCTGACATTTTCAGTGATAGTATTTCCCCACTTTTTGTTTCAGTTTGAAGGAAACACGGAGCCAGAAAACTATGTTTATTTTACAAGATAGAGGAGGCAAAGGAAGGGGGGGGGGGAGGAGAGACAAAGAAGAAATGCAGCAAATAGAAAAGTTACAATGATATAATAGATATTAATGCAACTGTGTAAATAATGTGAGTGGTCCAGACATACCAATTAAAAGACAGATTGTCATAAATGATTGTTTAAAAAACCCAACTCTGTGTTGTCCACAAGAAACTCAATTTAAATATGAAGATTCAAATTAAAAATAAAGGGATGGAGAAAGATATCCATGCTAACCCTTATCAAAAGATATTTGGAATAGCTATATTAATTTGACAAGCAGACTTCAGAACAAGTATATTATCAGAGGTAGCAAATGAGAAAGGAATTATTTCTCCACCAGACAGAGAATGCATGAAGGTAGTTGTTCATAGTTTAGACTGATTCTGTTTGGACCCACTGAATTTTACATCCTTTTGCAATTCTGAGAACCCTGTTGTTTTAATCTCAAAAAAATCTGAAAAGCCTACACAATTTAGGGGAGAAAGTAATTGTGAACTTCTGGTGTGTCCTGGGCACTCTATGCCTGTTGTATTTCTGTGCATTATCTTGTTTAATGCTCCCATTCATCTTTTGACGCAGAGGTTTTGGTGCTCATCCTATAGATAACTCAGGTTGATTTGATAATATTTGGTTGATTATTTCATTCATCAAATACAGAGCGGGGCAAAGGTAGATTTACATTTGTTAGTTTGCAAAACACAGAGTTTATTCTTGTATATTATTTATTAATCATTGTATTATTTTCCATACAAACAACTATAAGCCTACTTTTACCCCATCCTATATTTAAGCAAACACCTGCTAAATATCAGAATAATAAAATTAATATGATACAAAAATGTCAGAATAATAAAATAGGTATGATACAGGGTCTTCCTTCAAGAAGATCCTAGTCAAATAGCTCACCTAATAGTTGTAAAGCTATTTGCTCCTCATACTATTGCCAAAGATAGGTAGGAGAGCTCTTAGTATTCCCATTTTCCAAATAAAGAAACAGAGCAAGGGGGCTGTTCCTGCTCTAAAATCTCCTGGCTAGTAAGCAGTAAAACCAACACTTCAATCCACTATTCCTTCCACCATTCTGACCAAAATATTTCATTGACAAAGACATGCAATTGATTTGTTGTGATCAGAATAATGCAGAGGTGGGTTTGGCCTATCAACACTGTAGCTGGATAAAGTTGTGTGTGACAGTTATTGCAGCTCCTGCCTCTGACCAGGGCTGCACGAAAAGTGACTGTTCTCCAAAATGCCACCGGTGTGAACATAGGACCCCTTTTCAGTCGTGAGAGTGTGGCTGCTTTGATTTTCCTTATCCCTGGATCAACTAGCAACACCAGGTGACCAAAATTTCAATGCAAGAGAGCATCTTGACCTCGTGCTGAGACACCACACTTCTGACATTCAGTGAAGAACCGTATCCAGTGGCTGCAGGAAAATCCCATGCTCCATTCAACAATACCATTGGCCAAGGAGCACTAGTACCGGGATTGGTTTGGTATTGCCCCAAATTACCAAATCCTAAGTAACAATTGTAGCTCCGTTGAGATTAACTATGAAGTTGGCCAAAGCTCAGTATTTTGCCCCACTCCTGGGATAAAAACCCATCCATGGGAGAAAAGACTTTAAAAACATAGCAAACTAAAATTATTCAAGTTTTACTGAACCTTTGATTGAGGAAAATGGGCTCTGAAACACTAATATTTGGTAGTTTATCTTTACAAAGGTACTAATGGAAAAGTACATCTAAATTTTGTCATTTTTATTCCTTTTAAAAGATTTAAATGAGGTGAAAGCAAAGGTTTTTAATCAATAGTGTTTTCTGACAGAATTCACTAAAAATAAATTATTCCATTAAGACTAAATGTTGCCAGAATAAGTTTTTAAATGTCTACAATGCCAGTGACCAGTTATTTAGAAATTATTTCTATTTTACTTTGTTTTTTAATCATAAATCATAAGGGGAAAAAGCACAATAGTTTGTCTCACTTGGAATTTTGAACTTATAAAGATAAACAGAAAATAGCCAACAACTTTATGATTTTCAGTGCTGTAGGTTGAGAGGTCTTACTCAAAATATTGATTAATTTCCTGACTAAATAAGTAATGAAGATGAGAAGAGAAATAGCATGTACATTCAGAAATCACTGAAATAAGGATTTGAAAACAAAACTGCAGGGATGATGAAACGAGATAATTTTATTCTTTTGGAATACAGAATTGTGTCTTATTAAAAACCTATTTTTAGAAATTTTAAAGAAAATACTTGTCAATCCCCAGAGGGAAAGTAGGGGACGGTGGGGATAAGGGGAAGATACCAACCAAAGGATTTGTATGCATACATATAAGCCAAAACAATGGACTCAGACGACAGGGGGATGAGAGCATGAGGGAGGGGAGAGCATGATGGGGGGATGAGGACACATTTGTAATACCTTGACCAATAAAGAAATTTAAAAACACACACACATACACAAAAAAGCAAAAACAAAAAAAAAAATACATGGGAGACCATCCACCATGCCCAGAGCAAGTCATGGAACAGATTCAGGTGGTTGTTGAGTGAGAGCCACAGGATGCTATGGTTTTTCCCAAAAGTAATGTCCTGGAACAGTTTTTCAGACCTGTGCTATTCAGAATGTTTTCTTTTTCTTTGTATGGTCAGAAAGTTTTCCTTCTTTAGATATGAATGTGTGCGAATGAGCAGCTCCTCACACATCATTTCTTATATGAAAATCCAACACACAAACCAGGCGGGTGATCCAAAAGATCCCAATTGAATTCTGGTTCTGGGTGTGATGAGAGAGCATAACTCTGCCCTGTCTCCCCCACAGAACGCAGCCATACACCTGTGGGCAGAATGCATGGAGCAGCTACTAAGAACTCTGGAAAGAAACAGGTAGTAGGCAGATTGGGAGAAAGACCAGAATTTTAAGTATCACAGAACTGCTGGTGAATTTCCAAGTTTTTCTCTCCAGCATTTCCTGGCCTGAACTCAGTGCATTTGGAAACCTGGAAGTGGACACTTGGACATGGTGGCAGGAACTCCAGGAGAAGCCCTCTGTTTCTGGCTCCAGAGGTGGGAAAGAGAACTCCTAGCACTCAGAGAGAGCCAAGTAAATCTCCCTTTTGTTCTCCATTTTCTCATAACACTAACCTACAAGTGGTCTTATGATTGTGGCCACAGCAGTGGTGGCCACCAGAGCCTACCAATGCCAAACCCCGAGGGAAGGGCACCTTCTCTCTGCTTGTTGGAACTGTGTCCCATGAAGGTGAGGCAATCTCATTGCTTTTATTCTCTCTCTGTTCTCCTGCCATTTAGCCACATATCTGAGCACAGTTGTGAGAAGTGCACAATAGGGTACTAAAGTCCCAGCCTCTGAGAACTAAAAAGGGGAGCTCCAGGAAAGTAGAAGGGGCTGCAAAGATTGGGGAGAGGGAGAATCTTGGGAAAGTGAACCTTTCGAAGTGTTTATAGACACCTAGGCCTACTCCTGAGCTACATATGTGTGAATCTCACCCTAACAGCGTACATAGACTCAGATCTGTGCACACGTGGACAGATCCTAATAGCACTTCAAAGGCTTTTAAATATGAACTGACACCAGAAGCACAGCCCACAGAAGGCTGGATGGAACTAGAAGCCTGCACTCCACCTGATTAATTAGCTCCTATCAATTCTCCATAGGATTTAAATAAGACCCAGACTTTCATAATGTAATCTTCAAAATGCCCAGGATGCAATGTAAAATTACTCAGCATACAAAGAAGTAGGAAAATCTCAGGTTGTATAGGAAAAGCCAGCCAACAGATAATAAACTCAGGATGACACAGAAGTTGGATTTACTTGACAAAGACATTAAATGCAGCTGTCTTTCAAGTACCCCAAGAAGTTAAGTCAAGTACTCTTAAAATGGATGGAAAGATGTAATATATTATCAAGGAAATAGAAGATAGAAGGAAGAATCAACTGGAAATTTTAGAATGGGAAAATATAACTAAAATAAGAAACTCACTGGATGGAGATGACAAAGAATCAGTAAAATTGAAGGTCCAGCAATAGAAATTAGAAAGTGTCTAATCTTAACAACTGAAAAGAAATAGATTTTAAAAGAACAACAACAATGAGAAGATCCAGGGACCTGAAATAGGATATAAAAATTAAAAAAAGAGACTGTATGTTGAAACAATTTTTGAAGAAGTAATGATCCCAAATTTCCCAAATTTGGTGGAAGACATAAACCTACAAATTCAAGAAGCTTAGTGAACCTCAAACAGGATAAGCCCAATGAAATCTATTCCTAGACATAACCACAATCAAACTGCTGAAAACTGAAAGCAAAGAAATGAAATGTTTAAAGCAGTCAGAGAAAAATGATGCATTACTTATACGGGGAAAATAATTCAAATAAGTGCAGTTTTTTTGTTTGTTTGTTTGTTTTGTTTTGTTTTATAAACAAGAAAGGCCAGAATCCAGTAGAATATTTTCAAAGTGCTGGAAGAAAAGAACCATCAGTGTAGAATTCTATGTCCAGTAATAATATTCTTTAGAAATGCAGGTGAGATAAGACAAAGAAAAAGAATAGATAAAGCAAAAGATAAAGGAAAAGAATATTAGATAAAGGAAAAGAATATTAAAGAGTATAAAATTAGACTTAAGAACTGAAAGGCTGGGAGATTCAAGATGACAGTGTAGAAAACAACTGTAATCACTGCCTCCCACAACCACATCAACATTGCAACTGAAATACAGAACAACTATCATTTAGAAATTCCTGAAAGGTGGCTGAATGGAAGTTCTATAACTAGAGAAGTAAAGGAGAAAGCATATTGAGACTGGTAGGAGGGGCAGAGACACAGAATAGCTGGTCCAATAACCAGGTGTGCCATTTTTTTAATTAGGAGGGAGATAGTCTCTGTGGAGGCTGCCCATGAGGAACAAAGAAGCCCAGGCCCTTAGCCCAGGGTTCCAGATATGGGAAGGGAAGTCCCTGTATTATGGGTTGTAAAAACCAGCGGAGATTGTGGCTGAGTGACATGAAGAGTGCTGGGAACCCAGATGTCCCTTTTAAAGGGCCAGCACACAAACTTGGACTCAACACCTCTGAGCTCCAGATGGCTCTGATGAACCTAGACACATACAAGGAGGAACTAGACTGTCTGGCATTGGGGCAGGAACTCAGGGGCAGCTTTCTCCCAGACAGGGGTGCTCACAGGGGTCATTGTTCCTCTGCTGGGACCGCCCCTGTCACAGGGCTGACTGGCAGTCATATCTGAGTCTCAATCAGCTTGGAGAACACTGTTTGCTCCACAGTGGGGATTCTATGAGACCCCGCACCATCCAATTTGCTTCCCCACTCAAACTGTTTGCAGCAGCTTTTCTATATGAATGACCTATCCTGGCTCATGCTTCAAGCTTTGCTAGAATGTCTCAAACAAGCTGCAGTTGGTGACCATACCCCAAACCTATCAATAAAAGGTCCAAGACCCAGCACTCACACCTGGGCCTCACCTCCTGCATAGCAGCTGCCCCACTGTAGACACAGCTGGTCCTCACAGCCAATTGACCTAGAGGTCAACTCCTCCCAGAGATGCCAACAGTAATTAAGGCTCAACAACAAGACTGTGTACACAGCCCACACAGGGGTACACCTAGAGTTCCCAGCTCAGGTGACAGGGGATGCTGAGCCACTGGACCTTATAGGACATGTAATACACAGGTTCACTCTACCAATTCCATGAGACATAGTAAGTAGCTCTACCTAACACATAGAAACAAACACAGGGAAGCAGCCAAAATGAGGAGACAAAGAAATATCTCACAAATAAAAGAAATGGAAGCAAGCAAACTACTAAATACAAGAGTTCAAAACCATAGTTATAAGGTTACTCAAAGATCTTCATAAGACTTTCAAGGATCTTAGTGAGAATGTCAAAGACATGAAAAAGAACCAGTCAGAAATTAAGCATACACTAACTGAAATAAAGAACAAATTACAGAGTAGGGGATACCAAGAATCAAATCAGCAGTTTGGAATATGAGGAAGCAAAAAGCACCCAATTAGAAAAGAAAAAAGAATAAAAAAATATGGAGACAGTGTAAGAAGCCTCTGGGACAACTTCAAGCATACCAACATTCACATTATGGGAGTATTCGAAGGGGAAGAGACAGAGAAAGATATTGAAATCTTATTTAAAGAAATAATGGCAGAAAACTTCCCATACCTGATATGGGAAGAAATAGACTTACATGTCTAGAAAGAGAAAAGAGTCCCAAACAAGGGGAACCTAAAGAGGACCACACCAAGACACATCATAACTAAAATGCCAAGGGTTAAAGACAAAGAGAGAATCTTAAAAGCAGCAAGAGAAAAGCAGTTAGTTACCTAAAGGGAGCACACATACGATCACCAGTTGATTTCTCAACAGAAATTTTGAAGGCCAGAAGAGAGTGGCAAGAAATATTCAAAGTGATTAAAGGTAAGGCTCAACAGCCAAGATTACTTTACACAGAGAAGCTCTCATTTAGATTTGAGGGTCATATAAAGAGCTTCACAAACAAGAAAAAGCTATTGAGTTCCTTAAAACTCCTATTGAGTTCCTTAAAGTATATTTAAAAGCTAGAAACTAACATTATAGCATTATCTGGTAGGGTTTTCACATTCATAAAAAGGAGAGAGTGCAGAGGGTTCATATGGCAGTAAGTTTTCTGCATTCTGCTTGAGATGGTAAAATATTGCTTAATTAGCCTGTGAAAAGTTAAATTTGTATATTATAATTACAAACCAACAATTAAAAAAATTATACAAAAAGATGTTGCCCAAATGCAATAAACTGAAAAATATTCAAATAACAACAACAAAAAAAAAGGCAGGAAGGGAAAAACAGACTATCAAAACTGGGAATAAAGAGAAAACAATAAAATTGTAGGTCTGAGTTCAAGGATTTACATTTTTTAATTCAATAACTACATTAAACATAATGTAATTATTTTAGCAAACCATGGCCTATGGGCCAAATCTATTTGTATAAGTACAGTTTTATTGGGAAACAGCCACACTTGTTCCATATGCTCTAACTCTGGATGCTTTTCCCTATGATAAGAGTTGAGCAGTGCTATAGACTTTATGGGTCGCAAAGTCCAAAATTTTTATTATAAAATTAGCCTGCCAACCTATGGTCTGAATACACCAATTAAAAGACCAAGATTGCTCTAGCCAGTGGATAGAGCATTGGCCTGCAGACTGAAGACTCCCCAGTTCTATTCTGGTCAAGGGCACTTGCCTGGGTTGTGGGCTTAATCCTCAGTAGGAGGCATACAGGAGAAAGTCGATCAATGATTCTCTTTCATCATGGATGTTTCTATCTCTCTCTCCCTCTCCCTTCCTCTGAAATCAATAAAAAGTATTTTTTTAAAAAGACCAACATGGTCAGAGTGTGTATGGAAAGCAGATTAAAAAACAAAACAAAAACCATGATCCAACTCTATGCTGTCAAAAAGATACTTGCTTAAAATAGAATGATATATGTCGGTTAAAAGTAAAAGATTTACAAAGAATAAAACATGGAAATACAAGTCAAAAGGAAGCTAAATGGCTGTATTTATATCAAACAATGCAGACTTCAGAGAAGAGGAAATCACCAGGGACAGGAAGATATTATATAATGATAAAAGGGTCAATTCACCAAGAAGACATAACAATTCTAAATGGGTTTGCTTCTAACAATAGACCTTTAACATACATCAAGCAAAAACTGAGAGCTAAGAGGGAAAAAAAAACAAATCCAAAATTGTACCCCCCACCCCTGTGATAAACAGAAGCAGCAGACAGAATCATCAAGAATATCGGAGAACTGAATAACACCATTAGCTGGCAGGGTCTTCTTCATGTTTATAAAATGGTCCATGCATCAACAACACAACACATATTTTTTTCAAGTACACATGGGACATTGGCCAATGTAGACCATATTCTGAATCATAAAACAAACAAATTTAGAATACTTAGAATCATATAAAGTGTGTTATCTGGCCTTGATTAAATTAAATAAAAATCAATAAGAGAATGATAATGGAAAACTCTTTACATATTTGGAAATTAAATAACACACTTTTCAATAATCCATGGGTCAATAAGAAGTCTTAAGGAAAATTAGAAAACATTTTAAACTGAAGGAAAATAAAAATGCAACATTTAAAAATTTGTGGAACATGGCTAGAATGATGTTCACAGCACAAAATACTCAAAAAAGAAGAAAGGTCTCAAGTCAATAATCTGAGCTTCTACCTCAAGACACTGGAAAAATAATACAGTCTTCTGTATCAATGGGTTCTGCATCTGAAAACTCAACCAACTGCAGATAGAAAATATTCCGAAAAAAAAGTTACATTGCTGATGTAGTAAGGCCTACAATGGTTGCATCTATATTAAACACGTACAGATTTTTCTTGCCATTATACCTTCAACAACACAGTATAACAACTATTTACATAACATTTCCATTGTATTAGGTATTAAAGTAATGTAGAAATGATTCAAAGTATACAGGATGATGTGAGGAGGTTATATGCAAATGCTACACCATTTATATAAGGAACTTGAGTACCCATAGATTTTGGTATCTGCAATGGTCCTGGACCAATCCCCTATGGATACAGAGGGATGACAGTATATGCTTACACTAAAAAGCATAGTTATAATATAGCACAAAAATAACCCCAAAGCAAGCAAAGGAAAGGGAATAATAAAGATAAGAGGAGAAATCAATGACATTCAACATAAAAAAATAATAGAGTGAATCACTGAAGCTGGCTCTTTGAAATGGTTGATAAAATTGATGAGACCTATGGTAAGAACAAAGAAAGAAAAAAGACAAGCATCAGGAATGAAAGAGGGGATATCCCCACAGACCCCGCAGATATTAAAAATGATTGAGCTATTGACACACATAACAACTTGGATGATCCTCAAAGGCATTGTGCTGAGTGAAAGAAGCTAGTCTCAAAAGCTTACATACTTTTGATTCCATTTATATAAGATTTTGCAAAAGACAAAATATGGTGATTGGTAGTTGCCAGGGATCAGGAATGGGAGGCAGTGTGCAGAAGGGTTATGGGGGAGTGGTGCAACTGTTCTATCCCTGGTTGTGACATAGTTATGTAAATCTACATCTGTTGTTAAATTTCTATAACTATGCACACAAAAAGTCACACACACAACACAGGGTCACTGTATGTTAATTTTTAAAATAAATTTTGAAAAATGATCACAATTTATATGGTCATTTCCCTGTTGTCCTTTGAGTCTTGTTCATTTAAAATTTATAAGAAATACAAATAATTTAGTGTTTGATGGGGTGAGTTCTCACTTCTTAATGGAAATAGGCTGTCTCTGTGACAAGGTAATGTGTGAAGTGTTAGTGGTGAGTAACGTTCAGAGCAGCCACAGGTGTGCTTTTGCCCAGCCTCTAACTTGAACAACCAGTCACAGGGCACCCCTCATCACATGGCCCAAAGCTCAACAAGGTGAAGTTTTCAGCTTCACCTGAAAAGCCTGAGAGATAGAAAAAGATTCGAGAAATACCATGAATCTGGGTAGAAATCAATCCCTAGCTTCCTAGTATCTCTAAATTAGAAGGAAATCATCTAAACTGGGAAGGGGAGAGAATATTCCAGAAGAATCTTAAGATTTCAGCCTTCGTCTGTTTGCACCTGCTACAGACTGGATCCTAGGGCGGAACTTAAATCCAGTGGAACTCCCGTAATTTGGAGGATCTCAGAGTGGTGGGGACCCTTGCCTTGACCACTCCCCTAAGCTCCCATAAAAGGGTTGAGAGTGGCAGAGCAGAGGATGAGGGCAGAATGAGTCTCTTCAAAGCTTCAGAGGATGAAGAACATCACTGATAGGAGGTGGCACCGGAGCCTGTGTGGACCTGACAACCAGAGGCCACAGCCCTCACAGAGCCCTGTGAGGACAAAGCCAGGGACTACAGCCCTGCAGGCCTGCGGGAACACAGAAGCAGCAGAGATATGAGGACCACACCCCCCAGAGCCTTTCTAGATGACCCCAGCTCACAGGCCAGTCAGACCAGGAGTCAGATGGCAGGATAACCTGAAACCAATGAATCTCTGTGACAAGTGACATGAGCCCCTGGGGCTTGGAATCCACTCGGGGTGCAGTCAGAGAGAATTAACCCAGCAGGGAAATTTCAAACTAGAAAGTGGCTGATTTATGTAAACCTAAACTGAGGAATTACTGGATTTAACTCTTTACCTGAAAGCAATGTACCAGGTTACATTTTCTACTGTTGAAAAAAGTAGAAAATCAAGGTTAGAGATAAAGGCATTCAGAGAACAAGGGAATTATACTTTTGAAATTTTATAGTTCATATCTGTAACAGACCTTTTAAAAAAACTATTATAACTGAGCTTAGGAAGGAATGGGGGTACTCATGTTTTTGAGCAATATGTGCCAGCCTCCAGGTGAGGCCCTTGGAGAGGCTAAGTAGACGAGGCCGCATAGCAGAGCCAGGGTCTGAAGGCGTCTGACCCCCAGCTGTGCTCTTCCCCACTCAGTTCCACACCACCTCTCAGGACAGAAGAAACACAAGGGTCACTAGTCTCTCAGTCCACAGGGTGCCCTGTCCCACGGCAGAACAGGTAGAGAACCTAAGAAGGACATAGTAATGCTGCACCAGAGTGACCAAAACTAGCCCTGATGCTGGGCAGACTATTCTCAGCTGACACTAGAGAATAGTGTCAGACCATGAACTGACATGTTCCAGTGAGTTCGTATTGTTATACGGTTTATATCTTAAAATACAACAAGGAGTTTAAAGTGGGGAGTTCTCAGGAGGAAGGGGCTCCCCCACCCCTACTGTGTTCTCTTGGGCTTGGATTTGGCCTACCCACGGACTTGTACTGTGGTCGCGGTCTTGTTATCCTCCTTTTGTAATAGTTTAAGTTCCGCTAACACAGTGATTTTCAGCTGGTGTGCCATAAACATTTTTGAAACATGCAACACCTGACTTTTTAGTCAGGGACACTGACCTCTTTTCCTTTAAACTGTCAAATTAAAAAATGACAACAGCCAACACAACAATAGCCGTTTGGTGTGAATGAATCAAAATTACACTTTTTTTTTGTCAGATTGGCAAAAAAAAAAAAAAATACATTTTTTGGTGTGCAGCAGAATTTTGGTAATTAGTTCGTGATGTCCATGATATGAAAAAGGTTGAAAGGTGCTGATCTCAGAGAAAGAATACACCTGAGATGGGTTCCTGGGTGCTTTGCCTTTTTTTCAGCAAAGAAGAACCAGAGGTCAGCTTAGGCGACTACAGACCAGCTGCCAGAAGAGGCCCCACTGGCTCTGCCTTTTGCATGCCTTCTAAGGAAATCCACATTGATTTTAAGAGGATTGCACATAGGAGAGAAGAAAGAGATAGAACCACCCAAACTGCAGTCTGCAGCTGTCTAGAATTCTTTCCGCCACGGGTAATCTACATCTGGGTCCTGGGGCAAGTTTCTGGGTTTCTGCCCAGGTAGGTGCAGTTGGTGCTGGAATTGAAGAAGAGAGAGGAAGCTCTATGCCAGGAACAAAATCTGGGCCATCTAAAGTAGACTGGACAGAGCTAGGAGAAAGCCTGCAACTGTAGTAAGCAGGGGAGGAGAAGGGCTGGAATTCCTAACACAATGAAGCAAAGCATTTGACATTATATAATCAGAAGCTACAGTGCTGTAGCATAGAGCATAGTTACTGTATAGAAAATGACCTGCCAGAGAATAAGAATTACCTAGAGGGTTGGGACTAAGAGGACTCATACACTGTCCATCATTAATATTAGCTAACATTTATGTGTGCTTATCATGTGCCAAGCATGTGGGGAGGAGCTGACTGCACCTTTCCTGTTTAAATCTCACCACAACCCCATGCGTGGGCAGGGAGAAGTCACACAAGTAGGTCAGAGCAGGATAGGGATCTGAGGCAAGCTCTCTCTACCATTCAAGCCACGTTCATCACTCTGAGCTGGAAAACACAGAATCCACGTTTTCAATTTCTCATCTGTAAAATGAGACTGATGACGGCAAGTGGAGATAACACGGGTGAGTGTGCTTTGAGTGCTCTACCACTTTGTGATAATGACTGTTCAGGTGCCTGCTCTGGACCAGAAAATGTGCTCAATACTAGGAACAGCAGAGAACAGAACAGACATGGTCTGTGTGCTCATACAGCTCTGACTCTGAAGGAGGGATTGATCAAGTCAACACAAAAATAAATACCAAAAGCAGTATGGAGACTGTAGTCTAGTCTGGGAGATCAGGAACTTGTGCTCTTAGATGAAAGAGGTCAGGGAACAATATTGCTAGCAGATTGGCCAGGTGCGGGGGGTTGGGGGTTGGCTGCATGTAACAAATCACTGTGGAGGGGCCCCAGCAGGTTTGGCTCAGTGGATAGAGTATTGGCGCATGGACTGAAGGGTCCTGGGTTTGATTCTGGTCAAGATCATGCACTTCAGTTGCAGGTTGATCCCCAGCCCTGGTCAAGGTGTTTTCGGGAGGCAACCAACTGATGTGTCTCTCACATCGATGTTTCTATAGATCTCTCTCCCTCCCTTCCACTCTCTCTAAAAATCAATGGAAAAAATATCCTCGGGTGAGGATTACCAACAACAAAAACAAACAAACAAAAAAATCACCGTCGAGGGGAGGAGGCACGCACACCCGAGGAGCTGAAGGAGCCCAGGGGAGGTGAATAGAAAGTAGACTAGGGAGGTGGCTGACAGGCCAGACCTTGCAGATCCCGCTGAGCTCTGATGGGGATCCTAGTCTTTCTCTAAGAGCAAAAAGAAGACTCTATATGGAGGGTGATCTTCGCAGAGTCACGTACTGAAAGCAAATAGACAGGGAGACCAAATAGGAAGCAAGGCTACTGGGGCCATAGCTGAAAGCTCTTCCCCATCACTTGACAAATGGGTCACACAGTCTTATTCTCAAGTGAAGAATATACTGCCTTCAACATGCAAAGCTGCCTACTGAGGGTCTTCCCTAGAGTTAGAAGGTGCAAGGTACCACAATTTGCCTTTTACTTTGGAGGAAGTGTTGTTCCTTGCCTCAGACCACTGAACCCCTGAAAACTTGATTGATGTGCCAGGCCTCTGTACAACCGTAGAGTCTATCACTTACCTCCTGAGCACAGGTGTCTTACCAAGGCCTTCAGTGAACTTGCAGCTTTTTACTCATCCAGTTGTATTAACATGATTTCATCAATGCAGTGGACCAGTGTAGCACTCTTCAAATGTTCAGCTGGCCTTCGTTCCTTCCGACTTGAGTATTACAGAGAGCAGAAGCATTCATGTGGCCCTGAGGCAAGGTTCAATGAGTAATGCTCATCCCATGTGGGGTTAACTATCTTAGCCTCCATTTTGATTGATGGGAAGAAGAATCCAGTTGCCAACTTCATAGCCACACAGTACACACCAGAGCCAGTGTTCAGCTGCTCTAGAAAAGATCACCTCATAAGAACACGGAGCCTGCTGTCTGGTCACATTTGTGGTGGAGCAGTGTCTTCTACTAGGACCCATCTGGTTTTCTCAGGGGCCAGACGGAGAATGGATGGGGATAGAATGAGGACCACCAGCCTTGTATCCTTTAAGTCAAGAGAGGCACTAACCTCTGCCATTCATTCTAGGATGCAATAGTGTTTGTCACTTACTATCTTACCTGGTGCAGAGTGGACAGTTCCTTGTGCTGCTACTTGACTTTCCTATTACAATTGTTACTCCGCAGGTGAAGGAACCAGTGTGAGGTTTCTGCCACTTGCCAAGTACATCCATTCTGGTCACACCTTTATGAATTAAGGGAATAATCACTGAGGTCTATGGACTCTGCGGACTCACTTTGATTTGAACCTGGGCCAGGACTCCCTGTACTCTGACCACCCGCCCCCCAACCATACTTCTGCTCTACAGGAGTGCATGATAATGCTTAGTACCAGATATTGGGTGTCAGGGACTGCTACTGCCCTGCCTCCCACATCCCTCAGAAGGCAGTTCGTACTTTATTTTGATTAATGTTTGATTGCCCTGATCTTTCATTGTCTCTTCAAAGCATCAATGCTGCTCTACAGAGGATCACTCTGTGGGGTAATTTATGTTCCAGCCACTCCAAGAGCTGTCCTGCCTAGAGGTAAAGAGCTTTAGTGCCCCCACATAGGCTTCTTCTTGGCCCTTGTGGGGATGAGGAGAGTCGGTCCCATGCCTCATTAGCTTTTTTGAACCACTTATAGCGTTTAAACCTATATTTAAAACAGAATGAGGAAGCCATAAAGGTTGGGTAGAAAACAGATGTGCCTTATCCTTTTCCCCTTAGAGCTTTGCTCGTGACAAAACAGAATTGGCAAGGCAAAAAGAAGAACATATGCTCAAAGTAGCATTTTAAGCTAAATATCTAATAAACAGAAAAGCTGGGTTTTCCTCTGTCTTACCAAAGCCCCGTCTGAGGTCCCTAACCCCAAAAGAGGTCACTGCAGACATGCTCAGTAATGATGATTTTTTTATGCAGGTATAGTCATTGTTTAAAAATGTTTTATGTAGGTATAGTCCTAAGCCTCAAGAAGTTTTTCTTATTGTTACTATTCCTATATTGATTGTGGACCTACAGGGTTCCTGCTCTTCTTTAGACACTGACCAATAAATCTTCAACTACTTTCCATATTTCCCAGAAAAGAAAATAATCCAGCATATATCTAACGAAAGAGTAAAGTCACCCATTTTTCTAGCACTGGGGTGTAATTTAATGTTCTTCAGAAATTTGTGAGTAATTAATTTCATTTGAATAATCAGCATTTATAATCAAGTTAAGTAGCGATGGCTTAGGAATTTTGATTTGCTTCTTAATGAAATAATTTTACGAGGACCTTTACAAAATTTTCAGCTTTAAATAATATTGACAACTTGTTCTTGATTTCTTTATTATCCAAATATGAGGGCTTTTAGAACATTTGTTAGCATCACCATTTTTATTTGTATTTATTTATTCATTTATTTTTAAATGTACAAATATGTTTTTATTGATTTCAGAGAGGAAGGGAGAGGGAGAGAGAAATAGAAGAAACACCAATGATGGGAATCATTGATCGGCTGCCTCCTGCACTCCCCATACTGGGGATCAAGCCTGCAACCCGGGCATGTGCCCTGACCGGAAATCGAACCGTGGCTGCCTGGTTCATGGGCCAATGCTCAACCACTGAGCCACACGGGCCAGGCTAGCATCACAATTTTTAAAATGAAAATGTGAAGTTCAATACTGTTTCTCATTTATTGTAACAGAAACCCAAATTACATAGCACAACCCACCCAAAAGAGTTAGCTTCTGAAGTTTCTGTGCTTTAATCCTGCAGAGAATACGTGACTTGTTAATACTTTCAAAGAAGACCTGGTATATTCAGTAGCAAGAGAGCAGTAGCCTCACCCGCTGCAGGTTTGCCCTGGCTGTGGACGGTGTCCTGCTACCAGGGAGGCACAGCACAGGAGAGAACTATCTGCCTGTGAGATACTGCAAACACACAAAACGCATAAAAATCAGATCATGACAACATGTGCTCATTATCTAAGTTTAATAGACCTTAACATCTTGCTGCATTTGCTTTCGATATTTTATTTCAAAATAAAATATTTTTAATAAGGTGAAGCCCTCTGTGTAAACTCTCCTGGATCTTAGCGCCATGGCTCCCAAGAATAAACCTACTCTATGTTAGTCATCTCTTGTTGTAAAACAAATTACCACAAAACACAGCAGCTAAGAACTACAGGCCTTTATTACCTCACACAGCTGCTGATGGTCAGGTAGCCAGGAGAGACGCAGCTGGTAGAAGCTAGTGGTCCTGGCTCTGGCTTTGCCAGGAGGTGGCAGCCAAGCTGTCCTCAGAGCTGCCATCAGTCTCCAGGTTCCCCTGGGGCTGGAAGCTTCCTCCTCTCACTCACTGGCTGCACTGGCAGACCTCCATTCCTCCTGCTGCAGGCTGCAGCCACCTCCTAGGCCTTGGCCTCAGGCTGCTCGCAGCTGGCAACTTGTTTTCCCGCATAGCAGCAGATCAGAGATTGAAAGTGGAATGCACAGATGGAAACCATGGTCTTTTGTAGCCTAATTTGGAGGTGACATATTATCATTCCCTCAGATGGTGCTGCTCATGACACAGACCAGCCCATACACAGGGTGGGACAGGATGCACAGCAGTGTGAATACCAAACGCTGGAATCTCTGACTGCCATCCTGAAGTCTCCTTACTGCAACTCCAAGACTTTTTTTTTTAATGTTTTGACCACATAAATATTTATAACGTAAACTATGTAACATTGATTTTTTTAAAAGTTTTTTTCATCTATACAAATAGCATACTGTATATATCATCCCACATACATACTTATGTTTTTGAGATGTTTCCATGTTGATTCATGTGAATCTCACTCATTCATTTTCTCTGTTTTTGGAATTCCACTGTAGAACTATATCATAATTTAGATATCCAGTATTGAATTAAAGGAGAGGTTGCTTTTCTCTTTTCACTATTAAAAACGAGCTGAATATTCCTAACCATGTCAGCTTGTATACGTGTACACACATTACTCTTTAAGGTAAATATTCAGAAGTGGAATTACTGAGTCAAAGTATGTATATGTTTTTAACTTTATTATATTGCCACATTGTTCTCCAAAGTGGGTGTACTAATTTATACTTCCACCTGCTATGATGCTTGCACTTTGTACTCCACATCCTGACCAACAGAGGTTTATCACACTCTAATTTTTGCCAGTGCTGGTGTATCTCATTGTGTCTTTGATTTACATTTTACTAATTAATATTTAAGAAGTGACTATATTTTTTCATATTTATGGATCCTCTTCTGAGAATTACTTCTTAATATCTTTTGTTCCTTTGTCTATTCTGTTGTCTTTTTCTTAAAAATTAGAATACTTTTTACATATTCTGGATACTAGTTATTTACTACTTAAGTGTATTAGAATAATTTTCTTCAAGTTTGTGACTTGATTTTCACTTTATTTTTAGTGTCTTTGGATAAACTAAATTTTTAATAGCATAATATATCTTGTTAAGGGCAATAAGGACACATATGTAATGCTTTAATCAATAAAGAAAAATTTTAAAAATAAAGATAAATTTAAAAAATAACTTGTTAAAATCTTTTCTAGTGTTTTAACACTTTTAATTTCATGTTTAAGTTGTTAATACAATTGGAATTAGTTTTTGTTAGGCCATCACTTTTGTTTTGTTTTCATATGGATAACCATCTGTCCCAATAGTCCATTCTTTTCTCGCTGTGTACAGTGAAATCTGTGTCACGCATCAAGTTTCTACGCATCTGTAGCTGTCTACTTGTGTATACATTAAAGACCGCAGATGAGTTTGTTCTGAGACCTTACCTTGAATTCAGCACCATAGCGTTTACTCCAGGCTGACCCCTTAGCTTATGTGTAACTCCTTTCTCCAACAGTGAGAACATACCTGCCATGACCTACAATGTATTTACTTTTTTGCTCTATCCTAAAATAAACACAAAGTAGTTTCAATTGTTCACCCATTTATGTACAGTTCTTTTTGCCTTTAGCCTCATAATATAGTTAATATTTTTCAAAGTTATTTAATTTTTTTCTTCTCCACTTGCTTCAATGTGAGTATGTTATTCATTTGTTTTAAAAAAAGATTAACTGTATTCCATTTTGGGTTCCATGAACAGCTGGTTGATTTTAATTATTTCTCATTGTAATGAGTATGTCATACATTGGCATTGCTTTAACACACAAGAATACACAAGGTAGTAAACTCAGAGGAGTGGCGCTCTCTCCTCGTCCCTTATATTACATTCCTTCCTGTCCCTCGTTCTTTCTGCTTCACTCCCAATAACCCTTTTGTATGTGGGATTCATTGCTGGTCTATCCTTCTTTTTAAAAAGTGTTTATTTCCTTATGTTTTTTTTCTTATCCTAAAGTATATTCTTTCACACCTTGTTTGTTTGCTTTTCACTTATCAATATACATACTCTGGAACTCCTTCCAAATAAGTTCATGTAAATCTTCTTTATTCCTTTTTTTAAAAAAATGCTCAGTACTCCATTGCATAAATATACTATAATTTATTGAACAACTCTTCTATGTATGTTTAAGTTAGTTGTTTTTTTAATATTTTTCAACTAAAAACAATATTATAATGAACAGCCTGTTCATTGTTAGAGATTATCTTCAAAGCAAAATCCTAGATGTGAAACTTGTAGGTAAAAAAAAAAAAAAAAAAAAAATGGGGTGATAATAGGGCTTAATTTCACACTGTTTTGTGAGAGTTACATGAGCTACTGCATGCAAGACTTAAGCATGGTGCCTGGCATCTGCTAATAATCAATTAATGTTCATTATTAGTCACTGTTCCAAAACACGCATTGTTTATAAGGCTTTCTCTGAAGAGATATTCCAATAGACCTTCATATCACTTCTAAATACCCATTCCTCTTCCAAAGCAATAAAACATGCCAGGAATAAAAACCACCTCAAACTTTAAAAAATATTAGAAACCAGAATGTCCCATATTTCATCAGCCTGTGAGGTCACAGCTTCATTTTATGCCAAATCACAACAGTCTAAGCTCTCATCCTCTATGTCATGAAGAAGTTCAGGGTTTCTTTTCTGTGTCACAGCTATCTAAGTACTTTGGGGACTCCTTAGGTGGCACCTTCCCACCTAAACCTTGGTTTGCTACCATGTTATAAAATCCACTTTATCTCCCTCAAAGTGAAGTTCATTAGGCATTTTTCCACTTCTAACGGCCCCTGAACAGGAGCTGTTACTGTCTCACTCCATCCTAAGGCCCCATCTGAGTTTTTCTGTGACCTCTTTCAAGGATATTTTGTCTATGGGAAAAATCACTTCCTTCAAGGGACCTCTTATCCCTATCAGGAGCCCTTGAAAGATAGCAAACAGAGCTAGCTGCTTTGGCTTAGTGGATAGAGCATCGGCTGGAGACTGAAGGATTCCGGGTTCGATTCTGATCAAGGGCACGAACCTCGGTTGCAGGCTCCCAGCCCTAGTCTGGAGTATGCAGGAGGCAACCAATTGATGTTTCTCTCTCACATTGGTGTTTCTCTGTCTCTCCTTCTCCCTTCTACTCTCTCTAAAAAGACAGCAAACAGTCCTAGATTGTGGTATCTAATTTCCATTTTCAACTAGAAGAAACCGAGGGTCCTGGAGGGAAAGGCTGTTCCTGGATCTCTAGCAAGAAATATTCAAGATGAACACAGAATCATGTTGTGTCAGAAAGCAAGGAAGGTGGACTAATGAGTTATATCAAAAGGACACAGGGACCAACAAGAAGGCACTCCCATTAGCCAATGATGAGATCAACTGAGCATCTAAAAGGAATAATTGCAATAGATTAAAACACATCATGGATATTAACATAAAAACATGTTTTGAAAAAAGTGAGAGAAAGCAAATAATCTCATCAATCCCAAGTCTTGCAACACCAAGTCTTTTCAGAAAATTGGCACTTAAAAGGAAAGGCATAAGCATTTATCCTGTCTTTACTGTATAAACTGTATTGCGG
>PVJC01012222.1:0-40032 GCA_004026665.1 Murina feae | reverse complement strand
GGCACCAGGGCACCAGGAAGTGGGAAAGCAAGGTGGCGGGCCGGGGAGCAGGTAAGAGGTGGCAGGGGGTCGGCGGCCTGCTTGGTGGGCTTCCCAGGCCCTTTGTGGGGCATCGGGGAGCGGGTAAGAGGTGGCAGGAGGTCAGCGGCCTGCTTGGCAGCTGCTCAGGCCCTTGGAGGGGGATCGGGGAGTGGGAAAGAGGCAGCAGGGGGTCAGTGGCCTGCTTGGTGGGCTTCCCAGGCCCTTTGCAGGACACCGGGGAGCGGGAAAGCAAGGCTGCAGGGGCCGGGGTCCTGCTTGGCAGCTCCCCAGACCCCTTGGCGGCACCGGGAAGTGGGAAAGGAAGGCAGCAGGGGACTGGTGAGTGGGAAAGAGTTGGCGGCCTGCTTGGTGGCTTCCCAAGTCCCTTCCGGGGATCAGGGAGCAGGAAAAGGCTGGCCTGACCACAAGGCGGGGTTTTCCCTGCTTTCTGGTGGCTAGAGGAAGATGGGCAGTAGGCAAGCTTGAGAGGCAGGCCGCACCCAGCCCTGGTCACAGCTCAAAAAAGAGAACAACATGCAGGGGAGGGCAAGAGTCTGAGAGATCAACATAGAGGGGGTGCCTGCTCCAAGCCTCCACAGTGTGCCTAGGGGCAGGTCCCCAGCAGGTAGACACAACAGGAGGACTGCTCCGAGCCTCAGATGCAGCTGGGGGCAGGTCCCCAGTGGCCACACACACACACACACACACAAAAGGCGCCTGGCAGACTGGGGCGATCATAGGACATCCACTGATGGGTCCCAGACTGTGAGAGGGCACAGGCCGGACTGAGGGACTCCCTCCACCCCGAGTGCACAAATTTTTGTGCACCGGGCCCCTAGTAATAATAATAAAAGAGTCAAAGTAAGAGACAGAGACAGTGCAGACATAAGTTGACAGAGACTGTTCCTTGGTTACCATGGTAATGAAAATAGGTGGGGCCCAGAAGTACTATGTAAGAGGGGTCTGTCACCCTTGGGGTGATGGATGAGATAAGGAAGGTCTGTGACCAGTACTGGACTAAAATATAGTGACTGTTTAGGTCTCAGTACTCGTTAGACCCTTCCCTCGTTCCTTGTGTAGTTGCTCTATTTTTCTTCTGCTTCTTGCTATCAGTGCTTCTTACCAGCTCCACTGCCCCTCTGAGTCCTGTCACTACCTCTGTGGTCTACTGTTCCATTCTTGTTTCTTCTTTCTGTTTCCCTTTCTCTTCTCTGATTTTCCTACTATTAATTTTTTTCTCCCTTCTCTCCTTTGGGCTGAAGGAATAAAAATAAAACATTTTTATTTAAATGGAATGAACAGTCAATGTGGTATCCTTTTTCCCCCATCAGCAGCCAATTGTCCTATTTCTGATTTTTCAAGTCAGTTATGGCCGCTGTTTATGTGCAGAAATATCTTCCCTTCTTTTTAATCCTGCAGCTGTTTCTGTCATCTCAGGGCTAGGAAGAATGCTGCTGTTCACTGATGTTCTCTCAATCATCTGAGTGCAGATGAAAGATGAAGCAGGGGAAAGTAGGGTAGCAAAGCGCACTTAGAAAATCATTGTTTAAAAACTGGTCATGTCCAGACTTGTTAGGAAGAAAGCAGCCAAGGAGGGTCAACTCTGAAGAAACTGTGCTTCCATAGAAAGAGCTGACCTCCAAGTGGAGAAACACCAACGATTTCTTTACCAAAGGGTCTGCACAGATTTATCAAGTTTTCCACCAGTTGTATAATAACTAATTATCATACTTATTTACTCATCCCATAAACTGTTGCACTCACAGAGAATATTATTTCATTTGGACTATGAAATAGGAGAGGGACACAGGCAACTTATTTATCTTCAGAAATAAATTATATTTACTGAGGTGCTTCTGAGCACAGAGATCATTTTGTATTTGCTATGTATTTCTTTTGATTTATAAAGCAGATGTCCACTGGTTATATTTCACTCTAAAATTTTAAGGGTCAACTTAAAAAAATATTTACCCTACAGCCACTAAAAATTTCAACAACAAGAAAGTGATACAGAAAATTCCACGTGACAAGCTTTTTAATTAAAAAAATCTACAGTCTAAATGTTCATGGAATTGAAGATTACATGAAGATTTTCCCACTGGGCTCATGTATCCTTGTGGTCTGACAGTGGCACCTTGGGATGCACATCAACCTCATTCTAGAAGAGACCTAAGTCTAGAAGGGACCTAATTCCAGAAGGGACCTAAGTCTCGAAGGCTACTCACTATAAACGCTTTTTTTTACAGGAGAGGAACCAAAGCTAAGACGATGAAAGGGCCCGCTTGAGGTCAGGGCAGAGTGAGATCATGTCCAAAGTCGAGTGAGCTTTCCATTTTAGTAAGCTGCTATTCTTTGGGAAACATAATTTAACATAAACATATAACTTAAAGATTATATTGTTTCTTCCATCTTTTCAGACTGAAAAGTCACACGGTCTTCCTTTGCTTTTGCATAGCCATTCCTCACCTATTTTTTTTTCCTTTGCCAACCATTCATCTCTTGATTATTTTAACTGTGTCCCCTGGACTCAAACATCTCCATGGAGATTTATGAAGGACAACGCCAATGACATAGCGGATGCAGAGTTCAGGGCTGCATGATTCTTAATAATGAGAAGAACATGTTATTATTTTTTTTAATCTAATCTCCTACTTGATGGCACTCAACAAATTACTGGCCTTTTGGATGAGGCTGGGAGCTTGGACAATCAATCAATAAGACAGCTCTCAGATATTTAATGAGTATCTATTATGTGACACATACTGTTCTAGATGCTGGAGGTGTAGCAATTAACATGAAAAGCCAAATCTGTGACCCAAAGAGTATTTCTCTTGCTGGAGGTAGAGAAGACAACAGCCACATAAGTTAGTAGAGAAGACGATTTTATATACTGACAAAAATAATGAAGAATATCAATGTAGACAATGAGGTAGGAAGTGACTGCAGAGGCGGGGGCAGTGGAAAGTGTGTACAGTGACTTCTGCGGAATGGGTTACAGCTGGATCATTTTCATACACTTACTCGTACATGAACTGGCTGCTATTTTTCTGATTAGTCACATACCTGTGATTGGTTCTCCTTGGGATTATAAAATCACTTTGGGGTTTTATAATCCAGAAGGTTTTAGGGGCTAAGGTCATTTGTTATCTTCAATATAAAGTTCTTATCTCACAATGACCCAATCACAATGTATGTTGATCATTCTTTCTGTGGAGCTCAACTGCTAACTTTTAAATTTTGTTTTGTTAATCCTCAGCTGAGGATATTTTCCCAATGATTCTTAGAGAGAGTGGAAGGAGGGAGAGGGACACAGACAGAGAAAAATCAATGTGAGAGAGACAACTCGATTGGTTGCCTCATGTGGCGCCCCAACCAGGGCCGGGGATTGAGCCTGCAACGGAGCTCCATGCCCTTGACCGGAACTTAACCTGGGACCCTTCAGTCTGCAGGCCGATGCTCTATCCACTGAGCCAAACCGGCCAGGGTCAGAAGGTTCTTCTCTTTTTGCTCATATTGCATGGAGCTTTTAGTCAATGGAGCCTGGAAGGTAAGTGCTTGAAGCTTTTGGGTGGGATTTTGAACTTTCCAGACACCCCATTCTCTAAGCCCACCATGAGAAAGCTCCCACACGATAGGGTAGCAAGTAACAGTCTGCACATGTGCCTCCTGTATTACATTCTTCTGATGCCAAGGTGCCACTGGGAAAGGGAGACATGCAGCCTAGAAACCAAGCTCAGCTTTTAATAGTTCTAGGCTCACACATATCTGGGTTTCTCCTTTAAACACAATTTTCTGTGTTAGAAAAACTGTCATTATTTTGAAGACATTTCAGAAATCTATTTTCTTTTCTCAGAAAGTAAAAAGAAAATCTGCCTACTTTTAAAGGGGGAAGTTTAATCTAAAGCACTGCTTTCCAAATTTTACGTAGACTAAAGCCTTCAGAAGACCCTAGGCAGCTCCTGGGTGGGGAAGCGCAGCACGGTTAGAGCTCCCGGCAGAGGGGAAGTGGGCAGAGCCTACCAGGTGCATATACCGGGATGGTGCGTGGAATTTCATGCGAAGGGAAAGGGCTCCACTGCGGACAACGTTTTCAAATCACCAGTCACGGAAAGCACGATAAACGGGACTCATCAGTGGAGAGGTCACAACCTCAGAAAAGAAACAAGAACTCAGGAAGCACCTAAGTGCTCCTGCCACAACATGAAGTCTAGGAAAAGAAGGTCCTCCTTAAATCACCCATCATGTTACTGTCACAGGATCCAACACACGTGTGGATTGTGGCAAAGGCACCTTTGTGATTCCAACCTCGGCCAGCACTGGTGCCCTGTGACAATCGTACTTAAACTCCCTCTCCGGTCTCGCTTCCCTTTAGCCCAAGCGTTTCCAATTTTGTTTGTGCCAAGGCCCAGTTTGCAGTCTGTGAAGTCTTTGGATCCCTTTTTAGAATCACAGTTTTCAATATGTAAAATACTAGATAGGGCCACAAAAAAGCTAGTTATATTAAAGTACATTTCTACCCATGGACCCCTTAGGGGTCAGTGGGCACCAGAAAAAGAAATACCTATTACACTCATTCTGAGAGCATTCCCAATACCGAGTTTCCACCTCGCTCTCTCTCGAGTTCCACTCCTCTCTCTTAATTGGCCTACTAGGAATTTGCCACGAGAACCTAAAGCGCAACAACGTAACTTCCTAGGACCATCTATGACTTCGAATTATTCCCTCACCTCCTACTCAAGCTGCATCTGGGCCCTCTTGACACCATCACAGACCTGCCTTTTAAACCCACCTTCTCCTCTCATTCTTTGCACTACTGCCTTTAATAATCTCACCACTTCTCACTTGGATTTTTGCATTACTCTTCTGACTCGCTGCTGCCCAGATAGTTTTCCCAGTGTTTACATAGAGAAGTCAGAGCCATCATTCCAAATCCAAACAGGCCAGGTCGTTTCCCTCTCCAGAATCAATACAAAATTCTTTAGCTGCCAATCCCAGCACATCAGAACCTGGCCCTGGCCTTCCTGTCCTGCCTGCCTTGGCCTCAGGGGTCCGTCTCAGCGCCCATAATGCTCACTTTTCTCTGAACAGATACAAGTTATTTTAGCTCCTCAAGTTTCTGAAGCCTAGGGAACACTCTCCCTTTTCCCTTTCACACCCAAATACTGAAGTACATCCCCAATTTTAAGGACCATGAAGAAGCCTTCTTCTAGGTGGCTTTAGAAGCAAGGGCTCTCTTTCTTCAGCAGTCTGTGTGTTTGTGGACGCTTTGCTTATAAAAATAATTAATTCGCATTATAACTTTCAAGGGGGCTATGCTCTTCCCTTCCTGGTCTGTCTTTTGTGAGGAAAAGAACAGTGTTTTATTCATTTTAAGTTCTGCACCGCATGGGGGCTGAGTCTTCTGTTCGCCTGCCTGAGGCCTATGGATAGAGTGGTTGACTCTCTGACACAGGGAGCCTTAGCTTGTCACCTCTGCTGCCTGAACCCCACATTACTCAATAAATGATAGTTGCAAATTCTCAAATGTCTAAATCTCATATTAGCTTGGCGAAGATAACATTATTTTCAAAAGGCTGGACTTAATTCCATGACCCCAACATAGTATATTAACTTCTCTCTCCTCTAAAAAAATAAGTACCCTGGACCCAGGGGACAGTTACCAGGAAGTTGTTTAAAGGAGGTGACTAATTGATATTTGCTGATAAGCTTGTCCTCTTACTGAAACAGGAGCCAGTGTGTAGACACCAAGTTACCTTTGATTTCAGGGTAGTACAGAAAAGGTTTTGGTTCGCTAGTTTCTAAGTCAGATTTCCTCCGAAGTTGGACGAACACGGAGGCTGGTTTGGTAATATTGACATCTTTATACTTTGGTGTTTTGAAGACGATGGCAAACTGCAGGATACAAAGATCCAAATGTTAAGATAGGATTACTTTTTTCCCCCCTAACAATCCTACTTATTAAACACATTCTTTATGCACAATGTTTAGACACAGTGTACAAAAGAAAATACAGTACCCTAGAGAAAGTTACAAACTCAGAATTCTATACCCATTCATTTTAACTAAATTGCCATTGTGAAATAGAAGCAAGGTTGTGCCGATGTATTATAAATCTTTTTCATTTATCTAATAATTCAGATGTCTTCACTTGTAAATAATCATGTGAAAAAAATACAATGCAGACACCTTTTGCTCTTTTAAATCAGCCTTAAAAGTTTCCAAGATTATTCGCGGCAACATCAGAAAGACTGGTTTTGGGATAAGGGAGATGAGGAAGGTGGTACTATTATCAGCCTACAGGCCTGTTGATGAAGAGAGGTAACTAAACCCTTCAAGGAAGACATCATCCCAGGGCCAGTTTATTTTGAGATGAGACTGGCAAAGGCTCAAGGCATATACAGGGCATTCTGTACCACCTCTGGCATTTTTAGATTTTTTTTAAAGTTTGACTTTTTGACTATAATATATTCATATAAACAAATAATTTTTAAAAAATAAAAAGGTATATAATGGCATGCATAGAAATTTCTTCTTGCCATGCCTATCCCCCATTCAGGCAATTCTTACTGTTTCCTTGCCACTCACTCCCACTCCCCAGAGGAAAACACAGAGAATTTATTGATTTCTTTTGTATTCTTCCAGAGTTTCTTTATGGATGTGAAAACATGAACATAGAATCTTTTAAATATACACTTTGTTTTATATTTATCTTTTAAAATGTTTTAATGCTGTACCTTTGAGATCTTTTCATATTAGTTCATAGAGTACTCATTCTTTTTAGTAATTGCATAATATTCCATCACACAGATACAACATTATTTAATTGGGCACTTATTGATGGATATTTGGATTGTGTCCTTGTGTGTGTGTGTGTGTGTGTGTGTGTGTGTGTGAAAATAGTATTCCTCAGTCACTCAGAGTAATCATTAAGATGGGATTTAGCATTTTCATCTCTGAGTCACATACACAGGATAACATTAGCCTCAACTAGAAGGCTCTTCCCTTCAACGCTTTTTATTAAAATACCCTTGTAGCACGCTTTGCCATAATTATTCTAGTAGAACACTGCTATGAACTGATTGTGTCCATCTCACTCAAATTTGTATGTCTAATGTAGCTGCATTTGGATATAAGGCCTTTTATGGATAAAATTAAGGTTAAATGAGGTCATAAGGGCAAGGCCTTGATCTGTGTCCTTATAAGAAGAGACACCAGAGAGCTTACTCTCTCTGCCCTGAGAGGACACATCGAGAAGGCAGCCATCTGGAAGGCAGGAAGAGAGCTCTCACCAGAAACCGACCCTGTCAAATCTTGATCTGGAACTTCTAGCCTCCAGAACTGTGAGAAAATAGATTTCTGTTGTTTAATTTACCCAGTCTATGGTGTTTTCTTACAGAACCTTTCCCACATATTTATGGTAGATACCTTTTCTAAACGACCTATAAGAATCTTAAAAATAGTACTCTTTTATGAAAGTTAAATAAATATTTATAATTTTTCCTTTCTCATATATGAAAACTAAATAGTACATTTCAACATATCATCATCATCCACTTACTTGTCTATGAACGTCTGTTGGGGAAAAATCTCCAAATCCTTCCCAGATTCCACCATTTTCCTCCTCTTCATAAAATCGAATCTGGATGTCATCTGCAAACAGGCACAGTTAGGCGTATAATTTCACACAGTGTAATTATATTTATACACATGCTTGAAAAAAGTTGGTTCAAGAGTCTACCTACTATGTCCTTAAAGTTTTGAAAGCACTGTAATTAATAAGAAATTGACTTTTTAATAATTTAAAATTGGTACAAATCACTGAATTTTTTATTAGTTACCATAGTAAGGGGCCCCAGGTTTCATTTACAATGACAGATTTATCTATTCAATTTGAGTTTTCCCTTACTCAATCCACTCCTGAGAAAGATGAAGGATAGTGAGGAATATCAGAATCCTGAAATAAGGTTCAACTCAATAAAGATTTACAAAATAATACTTAACTTATATAAATTTATTATATGGCAGACACAGTTCTAAGTGATTTATATGTAAATATTAACTGATTTAATCCTCACAGTAATTTTGTAGGTGTGCTATTAATATCTTCACTTTGCAAAATAAAAACTAGGATCCGGAGAGATTAATTTATCCAAGGTGGAATAGCAGTAAATGGAGAAACCAGGATTTGAACACAGACAGTATAGTTTATGACTTAAATATTCTACTATTAAATATTCTCCTATACTGTCTCACTATAATACTTTATTAATCCTTACTGGAAAACTGTTAAAAATATTAAGTTCATCAAGTCCCTTCAGATTAAATTTAGAATGCTAACATTTCACACTTTAGTCATGGATTTTACTTTTGCAGAAATAAGACAGTGTAACCCAGGTTGGCATCTCCCTGGCTTGCCCCACAATCTGGAAATATGTATTACTTGAATAGAATGAGTTAAAAAAAAAGACTGACAACCAAGATAAGCAGAGAAGGTGTAATTTTTTTTTTTTGGATAAAGACATATACATTTACCTTAAAGTCTGATATATTTTTCAGACTTTTTACCTTAGTGCATTTAGCCTCAAATGAGAATTTTATTCCTTTTAAAGCCACAATTCACTTATTTAGGGGCTCTATTTCCAGTTGTGTATCTGCTTACTTTAAAAATGCTCCTCACTTTGTAGTGAGCAGATCTTTAGTATACTATACTTTCAATCATTTTATTTTAAAAACTAGGGGCCCGGTGCACAAAAATTTGTGCACTGGGGCAGTGGGGGGGTGTGTTTCCTCAGCCCGGCCTTTGCCCTCTCACAGTTTGGGACCCCTCTGGGGATGTCCACCTGCTGGTGTGCCTGGCCAGCCTGGGTGAGGGGCCAATGTCTGTTTGCAGGCTGGTCAAGCTCCCCAGTGGAGACCCTCACCCCAGGGGGTGTGGCAAGCCTGGGTGAGGGGCTAAGGGCATTTTCAGGCTGGCCACCGCTCCCACTGACCCTCCGGGCCATCTGCCTGGGAAGCGATGGGGTGGCACCCGATTGGCCTCTTCTGCGGGGTCCCGCCAGCTCGTCCCTGCCCCCCCGGGAAGGCTTCTCCGCCTGGGAGGCCCATCAGGTGGCATTGGCCACCCCATTGGCCTCCCAGGAGGGAGGTCGGCTAGTCCCCCCCCCCCCCCCCCCCCCAAGGCTTCTCCGTCTGGGAGGCCGATGGGGTGGCGCTGGCCACCCGATCGGCCTCCTCCGCGGGTCCCTCCGGCTTGTCCCCGCCCCCCAGGAAGGCTTCTCCGCCTGGGAAGGCATCAGCTGGCCCAGGGTGCCAGATGCCTTCCCAGGATGGAGGCTCCCAAGATGGTGGAGGCAGCAGCCGCACACCAGAGCTGCGGTCTCCGCCATCTTGGCTGGGCTAATTTGCATACAGTCACTCTGATTGGCTGGTGGGCGCGGCTTAGGCCATCCTGAAGAAACGGTTAATTTTAATATTATGCTTTTATTAGTTAAGATGAGTGAAGTTTGAGAAAATAATAAAATCTCCGTAAGCTTTGCTAATTTATTAGTCTTGAACTACATTTCACATGATTAATGTGGAGAACCTTTTCTGAAAGTCAAAACTACGAAGGAAATTTGCTCTGAGAACTTCCCTATCATCCTTTTTCTTTCTTTCCCTTAGCTGACATCACCATGTCCTGTGGAAGCAGCTGGAGAAGCTCTCCCAGTGTTGCAACGAAGAACTGTCAGGTAAACAAAAGAAACAACCTCGTGCCATGCAAAACTTTAGGGAGACAAGTGGGTCTTCCAGCAAATTAAGCCTGAATCATCACTGGAGGCAAAAAATGACAACACAACTCAGGGCAGATTCTTTGAAAAAGACAACAATGCTGGAAAGCCAGATGGCAGCGGAAAAGAGGAAGAACAAACAGGAGATGGATTGACTCCATAAAAGAAGCCACAGGCATGAGTCTCCAGGCGCCGAGCAGGGCTGCTGAGGACAGGACACTGTGGACACCACTCATTCATAGGGTGTTGGGGAGTCAGAGCTGACTCATGGCACGGCATGTAACAGACACAAACATTAGTGTGTGTGTGTATATATGTGTGTTTGAAGCATGGACTATTTCTCATTTCTGTTAGTTTAAGTTCAGATACTAAACTCTGAAGCATAAAAACATTGACATGTCACTGATAACCACCATTTTAGGATTTCTCTTTACTTCTGTTGAAAAATTTTAAATGAATTAGTTGGGTTTAAAAATATACAGACACAGTTAGAAGAGGTGAAATGTGTAAATTTTAAAGGGATCTCCACTGTCAAAAAGTGACTCACAGACACACTCAAAATACTTCACATCTTGGGATCACGTCATATATTTACCTTTCTGAACCTTGTCACAGAGAAGATAAATCTCTTCCCCTCCAGTTACGCATCCAGCTGTCCTGTCCATTCGTACGATTTTCAAGTTGGACGCATTGGGGGCTTCTGTCCACAGGAGGAAAACAAAAAGCATCCTGGGTTAGCCTCAGCTCCACCAGCAACCTGGTTCATCTCATAAGCCAATCTCTTATGAGGGACCCTGCCCCTACCACAGATTAACCAAACGAAAATTTAAATGGATACTTTCACTCATATCGTTTTAGCAAGGATACAAATAAAACAAAAATGCCTTCTGAAGTCCTCAGAGCACCCTGGGTCTGGGTAATTACCACCCAAATAAAGGAGGCCGAGAGCAGCAGTCTCGGTTTCCCCCACTAACACAGTCAAGGAGACTGAGGCAGAAAGAAAGAGCTCTTCTGACCTTCAGGAGGACTGGAGCCATGGGTTGGTGGAATTTCAATTAGGTCAAGACTTAGCCCAAGCTTATTCCCATGATACTGATTTACCGTTTACAAGAGCCCTATAAATTTAGGAGAAACACAATTTTCTTAACCTAGCTATTAATTTTTATTCTATAAAAATGAAAAAATGGAGATGTTATATTTCTTTACCCCAAACTAAATTAGAATTCTGCGTGGTTAGGGGCAAAAGTTTTGTGTGGTAATGGTATAAAGCTTCCTTTTTTCTTGTTCCCCCAACATCTGCATTTTAAGATGATCTTTGCTACATGAGTCTACATCGTTTTATAACTCTTTCACTTCCTTTCAAATTTTTTTAAATTAAAGAAATCAGTTAGTTGTCCTTGGAGCCTGGAGTTTCCTACTTAAACCAAACCCTAGAAACTGTCAATGAGCCTAATAGTGCACTTACAGTCCTTCTGGGGATATCTGTTTAATAAATCTCACACATACCAAAAATTGTACTACACAAATTTGTAGGTAAATTTGAAGAGCATTGGAAAACACTTTAAAAATTCTAGGAGCCACAGACTAAAATAGAAATTTGAAGCCACATACTCCCTATGCTGCTCACTCAGTTAACCTGAAGCTTTTATCTTGATAAAGCTATCAAAAATGTGAGAATTAGGTGGGTAAGAAAAATAGTTGTATTTTATTAACTTTTGTTCAGACTCCCAATGGAAAAAGTTAAGATACTTTTCTCATCCAAGAGCACAAACACTATACCCTCATAACAAGGCCTTGGTAATAAGAGATTTGGCATTACACGTGGCAAGACCAAAATGCACATCCAAGAGAGGATAACTGCATTTACTGAGCACCTTTTAACATTTAAACTTTTTCCCTAATTTATCTTTATTGCTGAAAGTATTACAGATGTCTCCTCTCTTCCCTCCTGACCTCCTCCACCCTGACCTAACTTTTTACATTAGATTTTAGTATTCCCGTTTTGCAGATGATAAACATGAGGTTCCAAGTAATTAATTACTTGCCCGGGGACTCAAAGCTAGTAAGTAACTGCCAGGGCAGGCTGCAAGTCTGTTCTTGACATTATACGGAACTGCCTCCCATGAGAAGTCAAGCACTCACTGCTGTCGTAGATGGCGTCTGATACCACAGGTTCCAGGGGCCTGGTGAAGCTCCCGGTGCTGTCTGGGAGGAAAGCTGTAAACATGAGCCGCACCACGCTGAGGTCCATCTCCTTTGCCTGCTGAAGAGCTGCCTGGCGGATGATCTCCTTTTCCCGATCTAGGACCATACAGCACAGGGCAAGGGTGAAGCGAGAACATCTGAGATACAATGCTTTCATCAAGCCTCAATAACGTAAGCTTGAAATGAAAATTGTTTTTTTTTTTAATTCTTCATGTTGTTAATAAAAATTTTAAATTTATCCCATATATGTCATCCAAAATTAAAGCCATCAAAAGAAGACCTGCATTTCCTGTGAATTATAGTAAAATCTATCCTCCATGTAGCAAAGTGTCTCTCCTTTCCTCTCTCTCCACGAACTCTCCCTTTTCCTTCTACAGTAAGAGTTGAAGATATAAACAGTGTGATGGAATATAATATAATAAGCCAACTGTGCATCAGCGGTTTAGTGAAATGTGAAAATTAAGTATCCCAGAACTCTTTGAGCACAGAGACTGTGTTCATTCCACAGTGTCTAGTACCCTCCTTTGCACATAGTAGGTACTCAGAAAGTACTTTTGAAGCAACTAAATGACTAAATTCCATTTGGCTCCTTCCTTCCCCCGTGATGGAACTTTAATGCTGATGGATATAATCATAATTATCTTATATCGTAAAAGGTGATAATTCAGGTGATGAAGACAGTCCAAGAGCTACAGATGAAGTGATATGGAATTCCAAAAGAGGGGAGAACTCAAAGGCTTTGGAGAAGAGGCATTTGCTCTAAATCTTGAAGGGATGGTAGGACTTGCACTTATGAAGAGGGTGAATAAGGGCATTCCAGAAAGAGGGAAGATTCAAGTATAGAAAGAATGTGGCAAGGCGAGGAAGGGAGAAACCATGGTGCCTTATGCAGTAGTTCAGTTTGACATGAAGGGACATGGTAGGAAATAAGAGTTGGGAATGCAGACTGGGGCCCATTCTTGGGAGACACTAAATAGTGGTGGGATCCATCTGACCATCAGGTGTAAACTGGATTAGAAGTGGGGAGAGACACAGGCAGAGCAGCAAAAATGGAGTGGAGTACAAGGGAGAGCACAGCATAGATGGACCACTAGCTGGACATGCAGCACAGAGTGGAGGAGGAGTCAAAGATGATGAGCAGGTTTAGAGCCTGGATATCGGAAGATGGAACATAGTTAGTGGAAAATGATGATTGGATCATCTGAATGTGAGCTCATCTGGCCAGACTAAAGGAGAACATATAAAAGCAGGAATGGTACAGGTGATGGGACAAGGTTTGGGGTTGAAAAAAAAATATGAGTGAAGGCAGGAAAACATAAAATCATAGCATTTTAATGACAAAGACAATAGTTTATAATGTGCCTGAAGTATTCAAAGAAAGATTCCTTCTAAGAGGGTGAGCTGGGGGAGATAAAAGAAAGGTTGTTTTTTTAAAAAATATTTTATTGATTTTTTACAGAGAGGAAGGGAGAGGGACAGAGAAGTTAGAAACATCGACCAGCTGCCTCTTGCACACCCCCTACTGGGGGGATGTGCCCGCAACCCAGCCAAGTACATGCCCTTGACCGGAATCGAACCTGGGATCTTTCAGTCCCCAGGCCAACGCTCTATCCACTGAGCCAACCTGTTAGAGTGAAAGGAGTTGTTTTTTAAACTATGTCTTGAATAATGAATTGGTTTTGACAGGTTGAAAAGGGAAAGGTGGCTTTAAGTAGAGAAATACACATATAAAGGTATGGAGGTGGGCAGAGGTAGGGGCAGGTGGGACTGAAGATGAGGCTAGCAAGGTGGGTGGGGCCAGACTGTGAGGGTCTTGTATGCCAGGCTATGGAGGTACAGATGTTATTCTAGAGGTAGCAGCATGTCATCAAAGGTTTCTGAGCAGGAAAAGAGTGGGGCAGCTTGGGGTACAGACTGAGAGAAAGAGAAACTTGAGGCATACAGATGAGGGCATAGTCTCCACACGAGAAATAAGCCGGAGCTCTCAAAAAAGCAAGGAGGCGAGAGTGACACTCACCTGTGAGCTGCCGGTCTCCTCCACCTTCTGCTTGCAAATAGGCAAGATCAGGATGCACCAAAAGTCCGGGATTATAGCCCCTAACGCAGGCATCTGTCATTCGCGCTTCCAGTGTTTCAAATACCTTTTTCTTTGTCACATGAAGTATTCCTAGGTTTGCAAAGCTGGAGAAAACAACAACCACCACCAAAGGTTAGGCAGTCAACGACTGGAATATATGGTTTTGCTTGAGCATAGAGAATTAAAAAAAAACACACAGGTCCTCAATCACTGGGGCCCACACCATAGTCAAACACATTAGTATTGCTGCAGAAACATATAAAGTAGACTCACCAAATGGGAAAATAAAGATTATAACCAGCTGTCCCTTCAGAACAGATTGGATTTTTCCACTAAATGAGCCTGTGGTAAATTTAGCAAAACCTTTCGGTTTTTTGGAGTTTATTAGACTTTCAAATTATGATTAAGAGTGTGGGGTTAGACAGGTATATATAACCTAATAAAAAATTTTACATGGACTCATTTTAAAGTATTTTCTAGGAGAGTTATATAGAATATTTTAATTCAAATACAGTACTAACTTTTCTACCTTTTTCTCAGAATAAAAGGAATATTATATTTCAAAGAATTTGTTTGTTTGTTTTTGGATTATACTTGGGTTTCTGAATGGGATTTAAAGTCTAGGTCCTGTTTAAGGTCCCCTTCCAGGAATTCCACCTCCTCCTAGGTTATCTGTAAGGTTGAAATTATTCATTATACTAGAATGTTTTCTAATTCTACATGGACTCATGCCTGAAGGTATATCTGTAATCAGGGATGGAGAACCTTTTATCATGATGGTTATATACCTATAGGACAAAATATGTTAATAAGCTAAATAAAACAACTTAAGTGATTCTAAAGAAAATATATAAAATTTTCCAACCACTTATTTCTTAAATTAAGTATATGAAAGAAGTGTCTACATTATAAAAGAGCAGGGGCCATCACATGCTAAACGACCAGACGGATGACCAGTCACCAGGCGGGGGTGGGGGGGGGAATGGAGGGGTGTGAGAGGGGGTGAGGCGGTGTGGTGAAGTTGTTAGCCTCTGGCCCTGGTCAGGTGGAGGCCTAATGACCTCACTGGTGACTCAGCAGCTGCGGATCAGGTCCAGAGAGAGACCTGGAGAGAGAGGCAGGGCCTAAGCAGCAACCACCGTGGCTGCAGATGAAGTCTAGAGAGAGAGAGAGAGAGAGAGAGAGAGAGAGAGAGAGAGAGAGAGATGGGGCCTGATCCGTAGCTGCTACAGAGGCTGTGGATCGGGCTCAGAGAGAGGCCCAGAGGCAGACGTAGGCAGAGGGGTTAGGGGCAATCAAGCAGGCAGTCAGAGGCAGTTAGTGGTGATCAGGCAGGCAGGCAGGTGAGCAGTTAGGAGCCAGCAGTCCCAGATTGTGAGAAGGATGTCTGACTGACTGTAGGATCAGGCCTAAATCAGCAGTCAGACATCCCCCAAGGGGTCGCCGATTGGAGAGGGTGCAGGCTGGGCTGAGAGAAACCCCCTTCATGCACAAATTTTGTGCACTGGACCTCTAGTATTTAATAAATGTAATATAACAAACAAAAAAGCACTTTACTAAGGAGACTCATTCATTCAACAAACATTTACTCAACTCCTTATTAGTGTCAGGCAGTGTGTTATTGCTCCTGTCAGCAATAAAGAAATCCCGAGTTTCATAGAATTTATATGCTAGTGCAACAACAGAGAAGAAATGAAGCAAATTTTATAGTATAATTTAGAAGGTAAGTGTTACCAAGAAAAATAAGGTAGGGAACAGAAGAAGTAGTAGAAGGCATGCCACTTTAAAATAGGGAGAGGCCAGAAAGGGCTCATGGAAAAGACCACAACTGAGCAAAGACTTGAAGGAAGTGAGGGGGAAGGCATAGATATGTGAAAGAATAGCAAGTGCCAGCACCTGAAGGAGGGTCATGCCCGGTATTTTCTAATGGAAAATGAAGAAGAGGTCCAGGGGTTCAAAGAGGGAAGTGGTGGCACAGATCTCTTAAAGCCTGGTAAGAGTTTGGAAGGTCTTTTGTTTTATTCTGACATTCACCCAAAAAGAAGATAAGTATATAGAAGACAGAAATATATGACAACTGGATTGAATGAAGCACATAATATAACAATGTGGAAAGGCCAGATAAACTATGGAAAGAAAATATAAGAGCGAAGGCAGAATGAGATGAGCCCTCAGACCGAGGCCCATAGACAGAATGAGACACATGTCCAGACAGTGATAGAAGAAATTGGGATAGCTGAGATATAAACAGAAGAAAATATGCTAAGAGAGAATTTAAACTCATTGAAGGCAGAGATATCCAGTATCTAGAACAATGGATGTCTAATAAATATCTACTGAATCAATGAATGCATGAATTAATACAGCACAGAAAAATATACAACATGGCATACTAATATGCATGGAGGCATAGGTAATTTCTCAAAAACCAAACCTCCATTTTGTGGTCTTTTAAGCCTTATTCCTATAAAGAACATCCAAAACTATGGGAAAATGAGGTACTCTCCTAGGTAATGGCAATGGCACATATCTTTGTAGCACTTGACACTTTATCATCTATAGGGTACTTTTCATGTATATTATTTTATTTAATCCCTGTAGAAAAGACAACATCCTCATTATTCATTATGTGAATACTGAATTTACTCTGGTAATAAATGAACAATATAGAAGTCAGTCTTCTGCATCAAATGATCATGGAGTATCAGAGACCAGATTGAACCTTTTACCTTAAACAACAACAACAACAAAAACACATGAAAAAAAATAGTTTTCAGACACTGTACAATAGGCAGCATAGGACAGTGATTCTAAGAAAAGGGAAACAAATACAATGACTCCTAGTCATGCTGGCTTAAAGCTTCGAGTTTCTAGGCTGCAACACAGCAAATGGGGCCCCAAACAGGACTTGGTGATCTCCCAGAGTTGAGGAGATAAGAGTTATAAATTTGAGGAGGCCAAGGAGGCTAGAATTCACAGGCAGAGCCCCAGAGAGAAAAGAACCACATACAGAGAGACGCTCAGAGACATATAGGGACTGCACCTTGAGTGCTCCGCTGAGTACTATCGGTCATGTTTGGGAGGAAATGACCCAAGGCTGGGAAAAGAACCACCAGAGAGGAGCAGGCAGACAATTCTTGGAGGACACACAGGGCTGGAATAATTCAAGAAATTTTGAAACACGTCAATCATCAGGATGAATATTCAGAAATGCCTTACTAATGGTATCAAATTAACCCTAGAGTAATTGACTGTTTAAAGCAAAAATAAAAACAATATATTGCCTTGGTTGTTTTACACCAACATGTGTTATAATATATATTTATATATGTATATAATATAGTTATACATGCATTTGTTTAAACACATATATTTATATATATAATGTAGAATATATGACACAACAGCACAAAAGCTAAGAGAAAAGACATGAAAGTTTACTGTTCAAAAGTACAGTATAGGGAAAATAGTCAATAATATTGTAATAACTATGTATGGTGTCAGCTGGGTGCTGAACTTATTAGGGTGATCACTTCATAAGATATATAAATGTCTAATCACTATGTTGTATACCTGAAACTAATATAATATTGTATGTCAACTATAATTAAAAAATTTATTCAAAATGAATACTATAAAATCAAATTTTAGAAAGGATGGAAATTGATTTTGACAAAGAAAGTATACTGTTCATATACTATACATGAAGAGATACAATGTACTTAAAGTGAGCCTTATTAAGTTTAAGATGTATACTATAAACTAAATGCTAAAATACAAAAAGTTATAAACTAAATAGGGGTAAAATGAAATCATAACAAATAATTAATCTAAAAGAAAGCAAAAAAAGAGGAACAAAAATGAGATGTGATTGTCAGAAAACCAACAGCAAGATGGTAAATCTGAACATAGCTATATCAGTAATTGGATTAAATATAAGTTATTTAAGTCCTCCAATTAAAAGGCAGTGTCAAATGGAATAAAAAAAGGAAGACCCAACTATATACAGTGCATATTTACTTTGAACATAAAGACACAAATAGGTTAAAACTAAAGAATGGAAAAAAATGTTCCAAACTAACAATCAAAAGAAAGTTAAGCAGCTATATTAACATCAGTTTAGGTAGAGTTTACAGCAGAGAATATTACTAGGGATAAAATGGATCATTTCATAATGAAAAAGGGATCGATTCATTAGGAGGACTTAAGAATCCTAAATATTTATGTATCTAATAAAAAAGATTCACAATATAAGCAGCAAAATCTTATAGAACTGAAAGAAGAACTAGGTATATTTATAAATATAGTCAGAGATTTCAACACCCTCTCTCAATAATTGATAGAACAAGTAGGGAGAAAATTAGTAAGGACACAGAAGACTTGAACAACACTATCCAACAATCTGACCTAATTGACATTTATGGAACGTTCATTCAACTTGACCAGGTTAATCATTCTTTTTAAGAACCCAGAATCATTTACCAGGACAGAACATAGTCTGATCCATAAAACAAGTCTCAATAAATTTAAAAGGATTCAAATCATACCAAGTATTCTCTTATCACAATGGCATTAAATCAGATATCAGTAACTGAAAGATTATTTAGACGGTAGTATATTTAAATGAAGACTGACTATGTAATAATTGCTGAAGTTGGGTGATGGGTACACAGGGATACAAAGAATAGCTCAATTATATTCTTTCTATTTTTGTATGTGTTTGAAAGTTCCTATAATAAAATGCAGTAGAAAATGAAGAGCAGACACTATTATTAGCACACGCACCTTAAAAATTGGAGAATCATAAATGTTAATTAAATACATGGGATGCAAAATGGCACAGCCACTTTGGAAAACAATGTAGCAGTTTCTTATCTACATAAATGCATCTCTAAAATACCAGTCAATAACTACCCAAGCCCAAGAGAAATAAAAAACTTCTGTTCACACAAAAAGTGTTCTTGTCATAAAAAAACTAGGAACAAAGCAAATGTTTTCAACAGGTGGATGGATAAACAAACTGTGATACACTGATGCAATGCAAAACTATTTAGAAACTAGAAGGAATAAACTACTGATACACATCAACCTGGAGGAATCTCAACTTTGGGGATGATGGAACTGTTCTATACCTTGACAGTGGTGCATATATGAGTATGTGTCAAAATTCATAGAACTGTTCACTCTAACAGTTTATATTAAAGTATTTAAATTATACTTCAATAAAACCTGACCAAAATTTTAAAAAAGGTTGTGACAGCTAATAAGACCAAGACTACAATCCTGTTTCTTACTCAAAATGCCACATTCTTCCACACCAGTGGTTTTCAAAGAGAAGTCTCTAGATCAGCAGTATCAGCATTACTTCAGAACTTATTAAAATGTAAATTTTGGGGCCCTCTCTCAAACCTACTAACTGAGAAACTCTGAGGGTGGGGTTTAGCAACTTGTGTTTTAACAACTCCTCTGGGAGATTGCCAGTCACCCTAAAGGTTGAGACCAAAGAGACCAACATCTCTGGGAGTAGGGCTGGCATCAGTATTTTTATAAAGTGACCTAAGGTGACTTTAATTCACAACTAGGTTTGATAGCTTCTGCAGTGGACCAGATGTTTCCAGCATCTTCATCAGCAGGGGACTGCTGCTATCCTCTAGGAAGGTTCAAATCCCAGTGTCATTGGATTGGGATTCGAAAGTTGCCTCTTATCTGCCCATAATTCCTCTCAGGACTCCAAAACTGACTTCAGAGCTCGCATAAAATTTAAAAGCAGTCTACATATTTTGGAAATTAAACCCTTAGCAGATGTATCATTGGCAAGTGGGCTCCCGTTTCATTTTGTTGATGGTTTCTTTTGCTGTGTAGAGCTTTTTATTTTGATGTAGTGCCATTTGTTTATTTTCTCCTTTGTTTCCCTTGCCCTAGAAGTATTGGTAAAGATATTGCTATCAGAGGTGTCTGAGATTTTGCTGCCTATGATTTCTTCTAAGATTTTTATGGTTTCATGATTTACATTTAAGTCTTTTATCCATTTTGAGTTTATTTTTGTGTATGAAGTAAGTTGGTGGTCTAGTTTCATTTTTTTGCAATTTTCCCAACACCATTTATTGAAGAGACTGTCCTGAGTCCATTGTATGCTCTTGTCTCCTTTGTCAAATATCAACTGAGGGTAATGGCTTGGGTCTATTTTGGGTTCTTTGTTCTGTTTCATTAATCTATGTAACTGTTTCTGTGTCAGTTCCAGGCTGTTTTGATTATAGTGGCTTTGTAGTATAACTTGATATCTGATATTGTGACTCCTCCAACTTTGTTCTTCTTTCTCAAGATTGCTGTAGCTATTCATGGTCATTTTTGGTTCCATGTAAATTTTTGGAGTGTTTGTTCTAGCTCTGTGAAATATGCCATTGGTATTATAATAGGGATTCATTGATAACAAACAATCCAATTGAAAAATAAGCATAGCACCTAAATACACACTTCTCCAAAGCAGACATATAGATGGTCAAGAGACATATGAAAAAATGCTCAAAGTCACTAATCATCAGAGAGATGTAAATTAAAACAACAATGAGGTGTCACCTCAAATCTGTTAGCATAGCTATCATTAATAAATCAACAAATGACAACTGCTGGTGAGGATGTGAAGAAAAGGGAACCCTAATACACGGCTGGTGGGAATGTAGACTGGTGCAGCCACTATGGAAAACAGTATGGAGTTTCCTCAAAAAGTTAAAAATTGAATTGCCATTTGATGCAGCGATCCCACTTCTAGGAATATATCCTAAGAAACCCAAAACACTAATCAGAAAGAATATATGCATACTTTTGTTCATAACAGCACAATCTGCAATAGCTAAGACCTGGAAACAGCCCAAGTGCCCATCAGTAGACTAGTGGATAAAAAAAGCTGTGGTACATTTATAATAGCTAAGATTTGGGAACACCCTAAGTGCCCATCAGCAGATGAGTGGATTAAAAAACTATAGTACATCTATACAATGGAATACTACACTGCTATAAAAAAGGAACTCTTATTCTTTGAGACAGCATGGAGGAATCTGGAGAGTATTTGCTAAGCAGAATAAGCCAGTCGGAGAAAGACAAGCATCACATGATCTCACTTATATGTGAAATCTAATGAACAAAATAAGCTGATGAACAAAATAGATCCAGAGACATAGAAGCATGAAACAGACTGACAAATCTCAGATGGAAGGTAGGGGTGGGGAGAGATTAACCAGAAAACTTACATGCATATATGCATAACCTACTACTGACACAGACAATAGTGTAGTAAAGGCTGGGGGGGGGGGACAGGGTGGAGGGGATCAATGGAAAAAAGGGGACATCTATAATACTTTTAATAATAAAGATAAATTTAAAATAAGAGAAGTCTACAAACAGTATCTGTAAAGTAATTTGCTTTAGATATTCTGGATATAAATATCTTTGTTGGACATGTGATTTACAAATATTTTCTTCCTGTGTAAAGCTTGTCAGTTCCTTGCCATTTTGACACTGCATAATTTCTTTGGTCCACAAGAATTTAAATTTTTTAAAAATTTATTTTACTGATTTTTAAAAATATATTTTATTATTATTTTTTTTTTTTTAGAGGGAAGGAGAGGGATAGAGAATTAGAAACATTGATCAGTTGCTTCCTGCACACCTCCTACTGGGGATGTGCCTGCAACCAAGGGACATGCCCTTGACCAGAATCGAACCTGGGACCTTTCAGTCCACAGGCCGATGCTCTATCCACTGAGCCAAACCAGTTAGGGCTATTTTATTGATTTTTTTCAGAGAGGAAGGGAGAGGGATAGAGAGTTAGAAACATTGATGTGAGAGAAACATCAATCAGCTGCCTCCTGCACACCGCCTACTGGGTATATGCCCGCAACCAAAGTACATGCCCTTGACCGGAATTGAACCTGGGACGCTCTATCCACGGAGCCAAACCAGTCAGGGCTAAAATTTTTTATATAAAAAAAAGCAGCCTCCAACTCAGACCCAAATTTAGAAGTTGGATACTTACAATCTTAGTCCACACTTTGCCTATTTTCTCCAAACCCTCCTTTTGTGTGTACTAAGGCTGACCCAGATGAAATTGCCAATAATTGATTGTTTCTGAACCTTCAAAAACAACAATTTTATATTGTCTGAACTAACTCCTTGAGGGAGGCCACATTCCGCTTTTGCATTTTTAAAAATTATATATCTATTTCTAGTGCTTACTAATTGGTATATGCCATAAATTTTAGTTAAAAAAAAAAAAAAGGCTTCACATCTCTAAATTAGGGTTGCCAGGAAGCAAATGGAGGGTGTGGTGATTATTGGTGAGGATGGTTGCTTAAGGCAAAGTCAAACAACAGCTTCTATTGCCTGAAAATTTCAGAGAACCAAAATGTTATTGAACCAGACTGTTGATATTCAGGGTCAAAAATATAATACCAAACTAAGACTATATTTATGAGGACCAGCATTAAAGACTAACTAAATAAATGAATAAGAAATATAAAGGCAAAATTAAGGCTAACTAAAACAATTTAAAAGGACAAATCTGTCAAGTTAAAGCAATCAAACCCACATCATGAATATTTTAATATAGATAAAATATATTTGAAAATAGAAATAGGTTTTACTGAGAACCCCAGAGGCAATTCTTTTGGTTTTAATAATTTAAATGTTATTTATATTCTCAGTGTCCTTTTTAATATAACTTTTTTTGGTGTGTTGGATCAGTGCCATGCTTATAAACCTATATTGTACTCTTGGACTAAGCTATATTATTGAAAACAGGTTATCTTCCACTTCTAGTATTGACAAGTCTAAGGAATAACGCTGGCTATCTTCCTAAATTTCTCTATGTGCTCTTCTTACCTACAAGTTAGAACTAAATAATAATCGATGACATACCACAAATACATATGTGGCAAGTCTGCTCATGTTACTACTTCATAACATTAGCTTAAAGTCAGTTCAGTCTAGAATTATGGAGATGTAAAAAGCCTGGAGATGAATTCTGTAGCTCAACACATATTTTAGAGAGGAAGAAATTCAAGTTCTCAAGAAGTCATGCAAATTGTCTCCAGTCCAGTTCAGCCAGGATGGCTCAGTGGTTGAGCATCGACCTATGATCCAGGAGGTAATAGTTTTGATTCCGGTCAGGGCACATGCCTTGGGTTGTGGGCTCAATACCCAGGAGGGGGCGTGCAGGAGGCAGCCGATCAATGTTTCTCTTTCTTCGATGTTTCTATCTCCCTCTCCCTATCCCTTCCCCTCTTTATAAAATCAATAAAAACATACTTTAAAAAACTATCCTCAGTCCTACTGTTGAGAGTGACGGAAATGAAAATAGAATTCTGGTTTCCAAACTACTAGCATGAAACTTTTTCAAATAAAATGCAACAGGTTCTAACATTGGAAACTTGAGAGAGAGAGAGAGAGAGAGAGAGGAAATATTGCATTTTAGAAAATATTATAAGCAAAAGTTTCTGTTAAAAATCAAATTACGAAGGGAGTACCGATGTTTTATAGGACACTGAACAAGAGGCTACTGAGTCTAGTGCAACTCTCAAGAGGCATCCTCTGGATTAAATTTCTCAGGGAAACTGTATAGGGTTAGGAAGTCACATAGCACTAAGACCAGATATCTTGATGATCAAATTTAGGAATTTAGATGATCAAAATGTTTGTTGAATGAATGAATGAAGGAAAGCAGTGTGAATGAATGTGTTCTCCCAACTATTGAACCCCACACTCCAGCACTGCAAAAGAGTAAAAGATTTCCTCACTTGCCTTCGAAATGGAATTTACTTCAACTCTGCTGTAGGTCCCCAAATAAATAGCCATTAGTTCCTTCGAGAATCCTGAAAGGTTACTAAACTAAACCACAGAAACACCAAATTACAGGCAACATACTGGAAGTTTTATAATAACAAATATTATTAGTAGGGAACTTCATCCATAATTTCCTCTAAAGGATATGATTATCACACAGATTAAACAGGACCAAAGAGAATAACACTTCAAACTGACAGCAGCCCATTGGAGTAAATCTGCAGAAACACTAAGTGATCAATTCGTCTGAAACTCTGACAGTCACCAGCATTTCAAAGCTCTCACAGATCAGTCAGGAACTGCAAGGCTATTCCAACACAGACCATGAACTAACCATGACACACAACAGGAAACACGCCAGTCTTTCAGGAGGATGTTGAAACAAGTTTTATGTAAAGCACAGTTGAATTTTTCAAATCAATTTAAGCTTCTTCCTTCAATCTAGAGTTCTTTTTTTCCTAACATCAAAAGCATCAGATTTTAGTGACTTAAAAGAACGCGCTCTCTCTAGGTTTTTCACACTTGAATATTTTCACAGTCAAACAAAGAAATGCCTGGGAACATGAAAGCTTGGCCTCCCCAATAACAACTGACTTGAAACTTGATCGGAATTCAAAGCCTGAAATGCTATCATCAGCTTAATTACAGTTGATTTAAGCAATTCCTTTCTTTTGAATGAGCAGTCCAGATTAACTGGGATTAAATCACAAACTATTTAAACCAGTATTAGGACACCCTGAAAGATATTTTTAAAAATTAAGTAAAATAAATTAAAAATTTCTTGTTGCTTTTGGACTGAATTTATTTTTATAAAAATAAATTCACTGGTTGGTCTTTCACTGGTTGGTCTGATCGGTCTGACCAACCTTAAATGAAGAAGTCACTTGGTATTTACATTTCAAGTCTAATTAATGCCAAAACAAATTTGCATTCCTTGACCTCTTACCTGTGGCACACTCCCTAAGTAGCACAGAGCTGAAATAATATTTATCTATCCACTTCATGCTCAAAATGTTCACACTATAAATCCAGATTCAATACTTCATTAAAGGAATCATTAAGCGTATAAAACCATTCATAAAGTGCTGATTTCTGGTATAATTATTCTTACTAACTTGCTCTTACCTTAATTTCCAGAAGAAAAACTTAGCTAAAAGTGGCACTGATGTGTCATAGATCAAGTGGCCAGGTAATCTATCAGCCACTTCTGACAGGGAAAGGGGGTGCTATAAGTAATGAGGCCTGGACCACAGGTGCACACTGGGCTGCCTCAGGGAAACCAGGCATGTGGGTGCTGTATGCCTCAGAATCCAAGTGAGGGCACACGTTTACATTTTCAGCCTTCTGAGGGTCCTGGAAAGATCCCTAACGAAGAGGCCCTTTCAGCCCAAGTCTTGGCTGCCATGTTCTATCTGCTCTCCATGGCGTCGCATCTGCTCACTTACCCGACCACCATGTCCTTGGGTCCAGCAGACACGGTGCAGATCCCATCCTCGCAGTGCTTCCCCACCAGGCTGTGTGCATGCAGGTGGATGCTTTTCCCATTTGTGACCAGCTGAACAATCACCTTTGCAGGTCCCATATAGTTGCAGATCTATGTAAGAAGCACATTTTAAAAGTGAGTTCATCTGACTCTTCTGCAGTGTAGAAAAATGCTTAAGACAAGCCAGCAAGTATAAAAAATATGCTCTGTTTTTGAAAACATGTGATGAACAAATGATGGGATGGAAATACATCAAAATGCTACTGGTGGTTGTTTTGTGTGTGGAGGATCTACTATTTGGTAGCAGACCAAATATAATACAGTCTGTACTGTTGAAGTTGGAACAGCACATCTTTAGGATGCTGTGTAGCCACGAAGCACCCTTTTCCTACTAACCAGAATACATTTTCATTCATTCGCATCTTCATGACAATTTTCAGTCATAGAAGCTGTATAAAAGATCTGTCAGAAGGGAACTGGGATTGATGAAGAGTGGAAATCAAAGAAAGGAGTGATGTGAGCAGGTGCAGTACAGCCTATGTCTCTGCCATGAGGTAGGCAGGAGCGTCTTGCCAGGGACCTGGCTCTGAAGGCTGTCAATGGACACCCCAGCTCACAGACTAGGGTTGCAGTGACTGGTTAGAAACTTGAGCCTGGCACTGTCTGCTAGGAGCTCTGATAACTGAGTTACAGATGCCCAGATCATAGTACATTTCTTCAGTTCAAGTAAGTGAGCTCCCAAGGTGCAAATCCTTATATCTGACACCTACTGAGCTCTTATTTTATAACATCAGGTTTTCCCATTTCAGGTAATTTATCGTTTTTATTGTTATACAATTAAAGTGATAATACCACTAAAAAGGAAACAGCAAGGGGATCATTACATTTAAGCAAAGAGAAGTTGGACAACCTTTCTCCTCTAGTTGGTCCTCAGACCCTTAGAGCAGACCACAGGTTCCTTCTTTGAGAGCCCCGACACTAAACTCATATTAACAGGAAAGACCAATGGCTTTAGTTTTCACTTTCCCAAATCCTATGAATCAGAATCCTGTCATAAATTCAGCCCAAACTGTTAGAAATACATTGTATCTTCTCAAAGGGTGACCAGCCGTCTTAGTTTGCCCAGAACTGAGAGGGTTTCCTGGTACACAGGACTTTCAGGGCTAAGGGTTGGTCATCCTATCTCTGAAACTCATACTGCCACTTTTCGAGGAAGTGCATAACCTGAGTCAATTCTACAATCATTAGAAATATTTTCATCTGCATAAGCAGCCTTTAGCTTAAGAGGGGAAACAAGTGGGCCGGAATCCCATCTGGTGAACTTGAGGAAGAACCTACATTTGCCAACAAAATTTCTTGGAAACATTCAACCAGTCTGCTTCTACTAGAATATCACCAAACAGATCCAGATTGACGCAGGGTTTCATTCAGGTTTTTCAGCATGGCTTCCCCCCCAATCCAATCTCTCATTGCAAGAATTGAGAAGTTGATATGAACTGGGATTATTCCCCAGGAGGTTTGGGGGAGAGACTACCCTGTAAGCAACAGTGTGGCTCCACTGGAAACCTTAGGGCCTCTCTGCCTGAACCTTGACTCAGAGCTGAGGCAAGAGTTTGCTTCCGAATCCTCTAACAGGCCTTCCCAAGGGCCACGGCCACCTGTGGGGATGGCTTCCTGTCCTGGTAGAGCCAAGCTAATTACAAAAAGAATATTTAGGATTAAGTCAGGTGTTGACCACCTCAAAGCACAAATAATTTCTTAAACAGGTATAGCATCTAAAAAAGCCCTCTGGGCATAACACTAATTATGAACTTAATGCTTTACCTTTTATAACAGGCAGAAAAGCCTTTGTCCCTTCAGGACAGGACCTCGGATGGAAAGTACTGGGTTGGCTGTTGCCCCTACATACTCCCTAAATCGCTGATGCCAGTTTTGTGCGTTCGGTGCTGACGTCTGAAGTTGGTTTTTGTTATGAGGACACATTCCCCAGGGGCTTCTTCAGCGGTAAATGAACAGTGGAAGCAGCACTAAAGAGATCATGTAATTCCACTTTTTAAGCGCACGAAGCACAGAAATGCAACAGTGTAAGGCATGGCGAAATGCTTCACTTGGGTGAAATCAGGCAGGCTTTCCACCAACGCAGGCCAGAAGGAATCCAGTGATTGAAGCCCCATCACTTAGGAGATCTGGGCCTTTCAATGTCACCACCAGGAAGGATTCAGTCACTGAAGGGAAGGGGTGGGAAGTGCCCCCAAAAGTACTCACATCTTTTTCTTTCTATTACTTCACGGTGAAAGGGTGGCAAGAATGAGGAACTGCGTAGTCTCTGAGGAAAGGTACCTGAAAAACTTGCCGATGACTAATGCGCTCTCCGAGTCATTTGAAAGAGTTCAGGTCGGCATGGCATCATCTGGTTTTTACACAGACCACAGAGCAAGGACAGGGAGGCCCCTGGGTTTTGTGGACTTTCCAAAATACTGACTGAGGGAAGAAAGCTGAAGTGAGAGGCAGAAAACACATGGCACTATTTTCAGCTTATCTGGCGAAATGGGATTTTAACTTGGGGGGCGGGGGGGAGGGAGGGTGTGATGTACTTGATAAAATGCCAGCATAGCTGAGAGCTCTTTGCAGTTGATTCAGAAATTCCTTTGTTTTATGGAGAATGTAATAGTTTTATTCAGCCTCCCTCCTACTTTTTTGAATAGCAGTTCCCTTGGAAGTTAAGTTTATAGAAAGCAACTGTATCTTCCAGAAAGATGGAATCATTTTTGAAAGAGTCTGAACACAGCAGGCTCTTAATCAAACACCAATGGCTCAAACACAAGTTAAGTTTTCAGTCACAGACAAGATGACAACTTGAGTAATCAGCTATCAAGGGGGCATTGTCAGTGAAAGTACTTGAGGGGCAGACCAGCTAGGTTTAAAGACAGGTCTATTGTTTAGTTTGCTAGCTGTGGCCTTGGGCTGTATTCATTCCTCATCTGTAAAATGGGATAATAACAGGGCCTTACAGATTTGGTGTGAGGATGAAATACGTTAATACATGTAAAGTCTTTGGAACACTGAACAGTAAGTAACAGTAGTGCACAGGCGTTACCTATTACCTTTTCTACTACTATAATGTACTTCTCTACCCAGAGATCTTAAAATAATACAACTGCCCTGAGATGATGTTTTAAAACAAATCCTGTCTAAAGGCAGATGGTTAATATAAATGATGAATTTATCCCTAGGGTAAATCTTCTTTCCAAAGTGCCATATTTTATTGGGCTTCGTTAATGTTCTAGTAATAATTATGTTATTATAGAAACAGCTGCCCTTCTTGGGGGTGCTCAGGATCTGTGGCTTCCTTGACGAATTAAACTTTTCTTCCAGGAGCTTCATGACTCAATACCTACTGATGACCACAGGCTAAATCTGCTTTTTGAGTCAGAAGTAGAAACGAAGGTCTCAGATAATACCAAACTTATTTAAAACAACTTTGCCATGCTCTGGCAAAGTACATGATTAAGAGAAGTAGAATTTTCTGGAAATCAGAATTTGAAATGGCCAGTTTGCTTGCTGAGTAAATGTGACCCTATCACTCTGGCAGAATGTAGAGTCAACATGAAGGTAAGACGTGACACATGAACTAGTTCTTTTTCTGCTTAGTTTTCCTCATGAAGTGACAATAATGATGATGATTAAATAATTAAAGAAAAGGAAGAAGAAAACAGCAGTGTGGTTAATTCCAAGAGCTCAGAGGCCAAGCTGCTGGGCTCAAATCCCCCTGCTGCCAATTATTAGCTGGTCAACAGGGAAAGATGGTTAACATCTCTGGATATCAGCTTCTCCACCTCTATATGAAAGTAATAACACACTTGGTTTCACAGGATAGTTTTTTTTTTTTTTTAGTGCCCTTGACCGGAATCAAACCTGGAACACCTCAGTCCGCAGGCCGACACTCTATCAACTGAGCTAAACCGGTTAGGGCTCACAGGATAGTTTTGAAGGATTAAATGAGCTGATATAGTGCTTGGAACCTAATGGGATTAGCAATCTCAAATATCAACTCTCCTATCCTCACTGATAACCAAAACGTGTGCACTTATTTAATGATTATTTATTAAGCCCTTGTATGTTTCATGCCCTGCAGTAAGTCAGGGAATGAAGGGATACAGAATGCGTGCAAAATAGACACAGCCCCAGTTTTGTGGGAATTAAAGAATAGGACCAATAATAATCAGAGACTCTCATAAATAAATGCAAACACGTGAAGCGCTGACAAAGGGCATATTGTAGGGATTTGACTGGGTCAGAAAGTCTGAAAAAAACTTCCTGAAGGAGCAATGAAGGATGAGCTCTGGAAGAAGAATAGGAGTGGAACAAGGGAAGAGGTGAGTAGGACCTGAGGGGTTTGGGAACAGCATTCCTGACAGGAGGAACAGCATGTGCAAAGGCTCTGTGGTTAGTCTGCTTATTAGTCATACTTGCCACCACTTCTCAGTTTCCTTCAAGTGGTTCTTACCACCTGGGGGTGTCCCTTCCTTCTCTTTTCTACCTAGAACCACCCATTTCTCAAGGGTAAGACCTAATTCTCAGTCTTTCATGACACGCTCCTCACCACTTTAGTCCACAAAACCCCACTTCTGTCCCTTTCTTTGGGACTATCATTAGAGCAGGACAGGAAAACTACAGGCCACTTACCGCGATGAGATGATAAAACCAGGTGGCAACTGTAGGGTTCTCATCTTACCTCCTTTGCTTGTTACAGTCCCAGAGTACACACACCTGTAAGTCCTAACTTACTGTTTTTATGGAAGGAAAGGGAACTTGTTAACTCAGCCAGTTTTCACATCAGCTCTGTGGACATCTGTAGTGGGTACCCCATTCCATAGCCAAGGAAACTGAGGCACACTAAGACCAAATGAACTGCCATCTTTCCTATAACTGGAGCCAGTGGGTAGCCCTTTACACTTGTGTCTGTCCACCTCCAAAGCCCACTCACATTTTGTGTTATACTGGGCACCACTTGGCTTGATCCCTTTATATCCCCTGTGTCCAGTGTGCCCAATGTTTTATAGTACTCCTTTGCCTAGCACAGTGTTGGTACATGACAGCTATTCCTGAAAAACCTGTTTTCTGGGTTTTGTTAGTGTGCTGTCAGAAAGAGGTCTTGGAGATTGTTGGGAGGTGGCAGAAGAACAATCTTTCAAGGGACCTTCCTTCATAAAACACATCATGTCACAGACATTATGAAATTACGCATGAATTTTCTCTGTTAGGCTGCAAGTTAGAATATAATAGGAAGAAGGGGAGGGGAGAGGAGAGTGGGGGGGAACAAGAAGGAGAAAAAGAAGAAAGGAAAATAGAAGAAAGAAAAGAATGTTGTCATAACCTATTTACTTTCAGTGGTAAAAAGAGAAGTCAGATTTTATGGTTTCTCTTGAGCTGAGCACCCAGGAAGTACAGAATAACTCTTACTAAACAAGAAGGTACAGAACCATGTCTAACACAGTTTCTGGTGTAAAGCAGGAAGATGCTCAGTGAAGTTAATTCTATTTTTTTTGAGGCAGGGGACTTCAGGTTGAGCCAATCTGGATCAAATCCCAGTTCTTTCTTTTTCCAGCTTAGTAGCCTCTCTGAACCTCACGCCCCGCATCTACAACATGGGCCAACACGTGACCCGAGAGGCCTGCAGCGAGGACGGCACAGTGCCTGGCCCACGGCAGGCCCGAGGAAACACCAGTTTCTTTCCTTCTCTTCTATTTATGAGTAGCCTGCTTCACCCCTGGGCCTCTCAATGACCCTGCGAGGTAGACAGTGTTGGCATGATCATCCCCATTTCGCAGATAGGAAAACCGAAGTTCAGAACGATGAACAAGTGACATGCCACAAGGTCAGACAGCTATGTCACAGAGGACCTTGGAATTCCTCCCGAGTCTGCTGAATGGAAGGGTGGTGTTCTCAGCAAGGTGGCATGATAGGAAATACCCTCTACGACCCACTCATTGCTGACAAAAGTGCTCCTGGATCTCTGTTGATTCTCTGTTCCCATTCTTTCGCTTTGCTTAATGCCCTTACTTTTTTGAACAACACATAGCGTGCAGTTGTTAGGCTGGGATTAGAAGGGCAAACTGTGCCAGTAAATACAACAAAATGGGCTAAGAGGGTCTCATCAACTAGGCAACGAAGACAAATAAAATCTGTGTGTACATATAACTTTGCTTTGACAGTTTGAGTTTTCTGTCATACTTTGACCTGGAATTACTTTTTTTTGTTGCTCTATTTTAATTTTTAGTTTCATTACATAAAATATAGCTTTTTATAAATTATGCTTCTTTCAGAAAATTGAGGACCACTGTTTCTACCTCCAAAAATTGCTGGGGACTTGGACCTCAACAGGTGCCATTACCTCATTAATAAACTATAAATAAATCTTTACCTTTTGTATGGCCCAATTATCCATGGTTGCTAAAGAATATAGGAATGAGTAGATAATTTGTAACCTATGGAGGAGTCTTGCTACATATATTTATTTATAAGCCACTTGTTCGGGACACTTGGGTTTATGCTTAATATAAAATAAAGTTTAAAACAGTGGTATTCTGGTACCATTTCTCCGCCCCCCCCCCCACATTATGTGTATTCTCAATTTTCTTTTTTTCTGAACAAAGCATAAAATAGGTATGTAGTCAGACCTCCAAAAGACATTCCAAATGGAGTTTTTGCTCATAACTGTGTTTCCTGTGTGCACTCCTGCCCCACAGCCCTGAGTGATCCCGTTCAAGTCAGCTCATGCCAGTCTCCTTACTCTGCTCAATGTCCTCCCATTGAATGATTAGTACAAGGGGACTCATTATATTAGTCCGCGTGTGTATATATGACTAACATCCTCCATGATAAGAAGTTAAAGAAACACAACCCCGCCCTGGCCATTTGGCTCAGTGGATAAAGCGTTGGCCTGTGGACTGAAGGGTTCTGGGTTCGATTCCAGTCAAGGGTACATGCCTAGGTTGTGGGCGCAATCGCCAGAAGAAGGAGGCATGGTCAATGATTCTCTCTCATCACTGATATTTCCATCTCTTTCTTCCTCTCCCTTCCTCTCTGAAATCAATACAAATATATTTTTAAAAAAGAAAGAAAAAATGAAAAGAAACAATCCCAAACCCTCCAATGCTTTTCCATCTTAAAAGCTAGTCTTAAGCACAGCATACAAGGCCCTGGCCATCTGGCCCACCTTTTCCTCTGATTTTGCTTCTTGCTAATCCCATGCAGACACACCAGCCTCCTTGCTGTTCTGGATCTTGCCAGCTTAGCTCCCACCTGCGGGCTTCTGCGTTTGCTGTGTGCTCTGCCTAGCAGCCTCTTTCCCTGGATGTCTGCATGTCCTCTAACCTTCTCGGGACTTGGCAGGGCTGCCATTCTCTCAGGGAGGCTTCACTGGTCACCCACTCCATCCAAACATCCCCCTCTCCCACACTCTGATCCCTGCTTTATTTTTCTCCCTGTGTTCATTACTGTTCCATGCTCCACATTTTACTAATGTTGATTGTTCCCTAGCTTCCGCAGGAGAAGAGAGGCTCTAGAGGGTAGGGACACTGATCTCTCCCGTTATATTCCCAGTGCCTGCAGAATTTGCTATATTGTGGGCATTCAATAACTGATTCTGTAGTGAAGGCGTGATTAAATAACTAAGTCATGATTTAAATGTTATCTGTGAAAGGCAATTTTTCGAAATATAAAGAGTAACTATATTTATTCTTTTGTTATTTTGTCTTTTTTTGTTTTTAAAGGCTAGATCCTAGTGTAGATTCTCCGTAGGATACTTAAATTAGGATGTGATTATTATATACCCGAGCAGAACATCAGCCTAAAGTGGCAGATGGTGTCTGGGTGGGGGCTCTGAGGGGTAGGCATGGCGGCAGCTGTGAGAAAGGGAAGGGAAGGTGACTCTTGAATCATCACCCTTGGAAAACTAAGGTAGAAACTCTCCTCTCAAAGTCCAAGACACCCTCCTGTCTTTCCCTCTTCCCACCCTGCTGCTGTTGCCCAAATGCTTCCACCCACTGCACTGAAGTCTTAGTGCCTCAAACATTTTCTCCATTCCTTGCCTTATTATTGCCCTCAGGGAACTAGAATTTACATTTCTGATTCACCCCAATTGCATAGTTCCTCAAACCAAAGGCACTTTGTCTGATGTTCACTCTGGTGATTGACAAGAATAACTCCCCCCACATCTCCGTCCCCCCCCTCCCCCCCTGGACCTTATCCGAAGCAGCGAGGGGCTATACCTCCAAGATCAAACTGCTGAGCTCCCTTGCAATAAAGACCACAGCCTCTGCAGTCAGACAGACCTGCCCTGGCTCCTGGCTCCTCCCGCTGCTAGCTGTGCACTCCTGGGCACATGGCGAAGCTTTTCTGACTTGTTTCCCGCCTGTAAACTGCAAATACAACTACATAATCTTCAAATTTTCACGAGGATTAAGAGAGATAATTTTAAGTGTCTAGTACAGTTCTTGATACATAGCAGGTTCAACATAAATGACTGTGCTTCTTGTCTCTTCATGCCTTAATCACATATTTGTAGTGGAGATTCCTTCTGACTTTACTGAGAAGATGGAGACCATTGCATGCGAGTCTCTGCAACTGCTCTTCTGCTGACTGTTACCCAGGCTCAAAATGCCCCTGTTTTATCAGGTATCCTTTCCTCATTCAGAGAAATGGAGAGTTGTTCCCTTTTCCGGGGCTAACCACGCTGGTATGGCCCTCAATGCCATACTTATTCCAGACCTCCTTGAATTACCCTCCTCTTGTCCAGAAATCCTTCTCTTTAGCCCACAAAACACTTGTACTCTTCTCCCTCACTCTAAACAATCCCTTTCGTGGTGATGATGATGATGATGGCAGCTGTAATGGTTAGCATTTATTGAAACCTACGGGCCAGGCATGACACCAACACTTACAGAACCATTCTTTCACTCAATTTTCTGTGTCATCTAATGAGGAAGGTTCTTAAGAGGTACTTACAGCTGCTTGAGTGCCATTGTTTCTGTCCTTACCAAGTGTGCACGCAGAGTCCTAATCACCCATGCTGAAACTCGGACTTACTCCGCATCCCTTTGCAAATTAACTAATTCCCTTAATCCTCACATGAAAAAGTGCTCCAAGGTGATGTTGACTCCATGTTTCCAAACCTACTAGACATTTCTCATTCTTCATCTTAACCTCTCTGCAGCCTGGGACATGTCACCATTTCCTTCTCACAACTCTCCCCTGACACTTCACTGCATACTCCAAGGAGGTACTCTTCTTCTTCAAAGAGTTCTGTCAGACCTCCATTTCATTCACCATGGTCACTCTCTTGACGCTCCTATTTAGTCTCCAAGATTTAACGATCGACTCCATTCAGATGCTCCTTAATTTAAACCTCATGCACTCATTTCCTTTTAAGCATCTGTAACACATCCAGCTGCTTGCAGGGATCTTCCGGTCCATAACATCTTTACACTTCACTGTGCCCAAGACTGAACAAATGGCCTTCCTTCTGAAACTACTCCAACCCCTATTAAATGAAGCACCATCTTCTAAGCAATTGCACCCAAATCCGCCTTTCATCTTGGGGTCCTCTGCTGTCTTCTATGTGTAATCAGTTGCCAAATGCCAGCCAGGTGGCACCCCTATGCCCTCCCCCGTATCCTTTCCCCCGACCTTTGACATATGTCCCTTTCCTCTATTCTCATTGCCTTAGTTTATCTATCTCAGTCCAAACTCTGAATTTAACTCATGAAGAATCCCTACAATTCTCTAAACTGGTCATGTGACAGGGTTCACCTCACTAATATAACTATGAGGGATTACCTGAGGAGTTTCTGAAAAGTCCTAGGAAAAAGTGAGTACAGGAACTTGTGAATTCTACTAACTCCTTGGCTTGAAATCACAGTTAGAAACAGCTAACCCTGGCACTATTTTTATTTATAAGAGTATTGCTTTTTGAAGCAATTGTACTTACTTAGGTTTTTTTCAATGAGAAAAGTAGCTTTTGTTTATAGACAGACTGGTGCAGAGATGCTAAAACATGTTTAATTTTTATAAATTCAATTCACAAGTAAAATTTAACTCTGACATATAGTTTTCCATTGTGCTGGGGCTTGGCCAAGGTGATAAGGTAAGTGGAAAACAACCATAAAAGGTTGGTTCCAGAGATCCAAGATTTACTCACCTCTTCCTAGAAACAAACTGGAATTACAATGAAATTATAGAGCAATCAACCTGAATAACCAATTGAAGACTAATGAAGAGAAGTTTTATTACCAAGGATTTACAGAAGAAGCCACAAGGAGACTGGTAGGAAGGGCAGAGAGACATGAAAAGGACTGGTCCCCCTCCCATGTCAGGGGCTGAAATTCTGGAAGGATATCTCAGCCACAAAGGTTCCCTCTGAGAAGCCTGGGGCCTTAATCCCAAGCCAAGCGCCCTACCCCAGAGAACCAGAGCTAGGGAGGGGCACCCCCATGTCTGGCTGTTGAAATCAGCAGGGATTCTGTTCTTCAGGGAGAGACAGGAGTCTACTAGAGAACCAGGCATCCTCATAAAGGGCCCATTCACAAAATCTCATTCACAGATTGTGGGCTCTGGTGGAGGGATGGTGGAGCGGACTAGAGTGCACGAGGAGACACTAGAGTTTGTGGCTCTGGGTAGAGAGCATCAGCCAAGGGAAAGCAATAGCTTCACCCTCTGGCTTCTCTGTAGACCCACCCTGCAGAGCTTGTATTCTCCTGAGGAGTCAGCTGCCTGCACCTGGGCTTAGAATTCTGGGCAGACTCAGGGTTATCAGTGGCTTTGGGGTGAAGGCTATTCCCCCCCTTTCCTATGTACCCGACTGGAGCCTCCCCCTCACAAGTGATTGGCTACCAGGACTCTCCAGGACCCCAGAAGCCCCACCCTCCCGACTCCTAGTGGCCCAGGTCTGGGAAGAATCCAGGACTAACTGAGTTGTGTGGCTCTTGGATGGGGCCCACTGTCCCCCCCACCCCTTCTCTAAGCCCCACTAATACTCTTCTTCATGAGAGATCCACTAACCCCACCCTCATGACTTTCAGCAGCCCCACCCTATTGAGATCAGGCTCCTGGCAGAATCTGAAACAGACTGAGTTGTGTGGCTCTACCATGGAGGCTATTTTCCCCTCACACAGCTGAGCAGTGCAAAGCCTTCCCTTCACATGGCCAAATCTTGGTCTGTTTGGGCCTGATAAATTCTGCTGGCCTCACCCTGATGACTCCCTGAGGTCATGCCCTATCACAAAGGTGTAGTAACACTCAGTTGGTGATGGGTAGACTTGGTAGACTTGGTATACTGAGATATTTGCTGAGTGGCCTCAGACCTAGCACTGGCACTGAGTTTGAACCTGTATCAATCTGGTGAACACCACTCACCCCTACCTGGTGATTCACTCAGAACCTACCTCATACAACTTGAATACCACCAGAGGCTAACAGGCATCCAACAGGCAAAGGCAGATCTCGGGGTTCCTTGGGATTTTGCTGACCTGCTTCCGGGCCTGTGCTGGTAAAAGCTGGCCATGTGCATAGCTGGGTCATTCCCATGCACATCTAGGCCCATCACAGGAAGACACAAACTGTTGATTGCTTTGTTGCTCTAAACAGGTTTCTCAGGGCCAGAACAGGCAGTATCTGACACTGGCCTGCACTAGAGTCCCTCTCAAGAGACTCCAGAATGAACACATCCAGTGGCCAGCTTCAGACAGCATCAGAACAAGATTCAATATGTGTCACAAGCTGTGTATCTAAAGGAAGACCTTGGCAGGTACCAGTCCCCACTAAGGTGAATTCCACTTTGTGTGCTCAGCATATGCACAGCAGCTCAAACACTGAGGTATGGGTTGTTCCTCACCGTCAGCCAGTCTGTAGGTTGACGCAGGCACAACAGGCCAATATAAATCAAGACTCAAATATAACAGTAGTGCCCACATAACCTATATAAGGGATATTCCTAGTTCACCCAGCTCAGGTGATCAAGAAGACTACACTACTGGGTCCCACAGGACACCTAGTATATAAGGCCACTCTACCAAGACTGGAAGTCATAGCAGATTTACCTAATACGTAGACACGAAGAAGCAGTCAAAGAAGGGAGACAAATGAGAGAATGGAGAAATCTAAAAAAGAAAAAGAAAAAAGAATCAAATGAAACAGAGGCAAGAAATCTACCAAATATAGAGTTCAAAAAAAATTATTATAAGGACACTCAAGGAACTTACTGAGAACTTCAACAAAGAGAAAGCAAGCATAAAAGAGGGCATAGAAACCATAAAAAATGAAGTTGGAAATGAAGAATACAATATCTGAAATGAAGAATATACTGAAAGAAATAAACAGTGAGTTGGATAAAGTAGAGGGCCAAATCTGCAATTTGAAAGATAAGGTAGCAGGAAAACTTAATCAGAACAGCAAAATGAAAAAAGAATTTAAGAACATAAGGATAGTTTAACAACATCCACATCATAGAGTATCAGAAGGGATTTGAGAACCTGTTTGAAGAAATGACTAAAAACCTCCTTAACCTGGTGATGGGAAAAGATACAAAAGTCCAGGAAGTGCCAGAGTTCAAAAAAAGATGAACCCAATGGCCCACACCAGGACACATTATAATTAAAATGGCAAAGGTTAAAGACAAAGAGAGAACCTTAAAAACAGCAAGAAAAAGTCTGTTATCCACAAAGGAGCTCCCATAAGACTGTCAGCTGATTTCTCAATAGAAAGATTTCAGGTTGGAAGGGACTGGCATGAAATATTCAAAGTCCTAAAAAGAAAGGACCTACTACCATGACTACTTTATCCAGCAAGACTACCATTTAAAATTGAAGGAGAAATGAAGAGCTTCCCAGACAAGAAAAAGTAAAGAAGTCTGTTACCACCAAACCAGCATTGCAAGAAATATTAAAGGGCCTGCCTTGAAGAGGAGGAGAAGGAGGAGGAAGAGGAGGAAGGCAGAGGAACACAGTTAAAAGAATAAAATGGCAACAATTACAAACCTATCAATAATCACTTTAAATGTAAATGGCTTAAATGGTACAGTCAAAAGATACAGGATAGCTGAATGGATAAGAAAGCAAGACCCATGTATATTCTGTCTAAAAGAGACTCATCACAGAACAAAAGACACACACAAAGAGTAAGTGGATAGGAAAAGATATTTCATACAAATGGAAATGAAAAAAACAACAACAACGGTAGAATACTTATATTTGACAAAATAGACTTTAAAACCAAAGCTATAATAAGAGACAAAGAAGGAAACTACATAATGATAAAGAGTTGAATCAAACAATAGGATATAACCCTTGTAAACATTTATACACCCAACATAAGAGCACCTAAATATGTAAAGCAAATCTTGATGGACATAAAGAGAGAGATTGATAGTAATGAAGTCATAGTAGGGGATTACAGAAAATAAACAAAGCAGTGGTGCCCTTAAATGACACACTAGATCAGAAGGATTTTCATTGATATCTTCTTTAGAGCATTTCACTCTAAAGCACAGAATATACATACTTTTCAAGTTCACATGGAATATTTTCTAGGATAGACCACATGTTAGGACACAAAACAAGTCTTAACACTCTTAGGAATACTGAAATCAGTAAATTCATATCAAGCATCTTTTCTGACCATAATGCTATGAAACTAGGAATCAATCACAAGAAAAAAAAAACAACACCCGAAAAACACACAAATACATAGGTTAAAGTAACATGTTACTAAACAAATACATAGGCTAAAGTCAGATGTTACTAAATGATGAGTGGATTAACAATAGACTCAAGGAAGAAATCAAAAGACACCTTGAAACAAATGAAAATGAGAACATAACAACCCAAAATCTATGGGATACAGCAAAAACAGTCCTAAGATGGAAATTCATGGCATTACAGGTCTATTCAAGAAACAAGAAAAATTTCAAATAAATAATTGAACTTCACATTTAAGGGAACAGAATAAGGAACAACAATCAAAACCCAAAGTGAGTAGGAGGAAGAAAATAATAAAGATGAGCGCAGAAATAAATGAAGTAGAGTCTTAAAAAAATACAAAAGATCCATGAAACCAAGAATTGATGCTTTGAAAAGATAAACAAGATTGACAAACCTTAATCAGACTCATCAAGAAAAATAAAGAGGACCCAAATAAATAAAATAAGAAATGAAAGAGAAGTAACAACTGACTGTCCAAAATTATAAAGGATTGTAAGAAATATTACAAACAACTATGTGCCAGCAAATTGGAAAATCTGGAAGAAATCAATAAATTCCTAGAAACATACAATCTTTCAAAATTGAATCAGGAAGAAATTCTGAATACAGATTACAACCACTGAAATGGAAGCAGAAATGAAAAAAATGACTGACAAACAAAAGTCCTGGACTGGATGGCTTCACAGCTGAATTTTACAAAACATTCAAAGAACTAACACTTATTGTTCTTAAACTATTTCAAAAAAAATTCAAGAGGAGAAAAGACTCCCAAGCTCATTTAATGAGGCCAGAATTATCTAATTCCAAAAACTGAAAAAGACACTCCAATAAAGAAAATTATAAACCAATAAATGCAAAAATCCTCAACAAAATATTGGCAAACAG